>OV656869.1:6683374-6835874 GCA_927399465.1 Sarcophaga caerulescens
TCTTTGATCTCACTACATTATTTTGCTTCAAATCATGCCAGTAGCAACTATAGCAGTCTGGACCGTCCAAATTAAATTTTTTTTCATCAGAAAAAATCACGTTTTTCCACTCATTTGTCCAAGACATGTGTGCTTTCGCAAATAAGAGACGCTTTTCTTTATGCACCTTCGTTAATCGAGGTTTTGACTTAACTTTTTTCCATCTTATGGTGGAAGTGGCATTTAAAACATAACAATTAAATGCGGCCAAACGATTTTCTACCACTGTATTTATTCTTCCTCTTAGCAGACTTCTAACTGAGACTTCAAAAATGTGTCGTTCGGAGTCGACTTTAAACTGTAGGTCCCGCCACTTAATGTATAAGATTAACACATACAACATTGGTGGTGTGAGCAACCAGATTGCTATCCTGACTAAAGAGTTGTATCTAGTTAAGTAAGTAATTCATTCTTTACTTAATTCTCAATTAGAAACTAGTGGTCTTATACTAAAAAAAGATATCAAATTATTCCGCTGAAAATGTCACTGTTTGTGCGTAAACTAAATAGAAAGCGACTAATACAGGGAGAGGTTTAGCTAGGCTCAAACACTAAACAATGTTGTCTGTCTGCAAGATAGTGTGGCGAAACAGCATTTTTAATGCCTATTTAATGTGTATATGTATGTATGTATGTATGTGCTGTATTTATTATTATTTTATTTAGTATTTATTTATTTATTTTCCTTTTGGATCAATGTATGTATGTTGGATGTACATGAAATGTTTATTGTTGTTATTGTTGCTGTCCAAACAACAACAGTGGAAATACAAAAAAGAAAAACTTAAATCACAGACAAAAATATGGAGAATAAACGAGTTCATCACAAAGAAAGAAAAAAAAAAAATTCAAAATGAAATGCAAATAAAAAAGGTAGAAATGTTCATTTGTGTTGTTGTTTTTATTGCTGCCATTTAACAATTGAAATTAAATCAAAAGCGGCAGCAGTAAACATTGGTACCGCACCCCAAAAAAAAAAACACGAGAGAGAATGGAAACAAAAACAAAAAAGATCAGCCAAAATTTATCATTATCATCGCAAATAATGAAACAAAAGCTCAGAACATTAAAAAAAAAAAATCATTAAAATAACGTAAATTAAAAAAAAAAACAAAACAAAAAAGAATACAGAGCATTCAATTCGTGGTCATCACCAGGGTACCGGTATACAACAACCTAAAAAAAAATATATACAATAATACATACATATGTATGTATGTATGTATTGTATATCAATAACAATAACGAAATAAATTTAATGCTCTCAAAGGTAAGGTGTAGAGTATTAAAGAGAATAAATATGTATGTGAGTATGTGAATATGTACGTGAAAAAAATATAAATTTGTTCTACATTGTACATACATACATACATACATATGTATATGTATGTATATAGTGCTGGCCAATATTATTAGGGCATCAATTGTTTTGTACAAAAGTAAGATAGAAGTAAACTTAAAATACATACATACATATATGTATGTATGTACTATGTATGTATGCTAATTTGTTTAGTATGTAATAGGTATCAGTTAAAATTAAATGCAGATGGTCTAGTGGGTATCAAATTTTAAATTTTCTTCCTATCGATTAAAAAAAAATAAAAAATTTATGCGACCATATTTCGGTTATCGGTTCTTATAAAATCTTTTGTCAATCAATCGAAAGGCTTCCAATGTGGTACTATAAGAATGTACATACAGTGGGACCTTGATTATCCGTGATGGTCAGGACCGGAAGCATTCCGGATAATCGATTTTCCCGGTTAATTGCGTATCAATTTTGGCTAGTTTTTTAATAGATATTTTTATAAATTAATAAATGAATATGTAGTACATATTTATGTATATAAAAACTAAATAATTCAAGGATTTTATATACATACATGTTTCAAAAATTCAAAAAAAAAAAAAATAATTTTGTCAGAAAACAGTGAACAGTAGATAAGGATTTCGTATACTAAAGAGGGAATTCGCCTTTTTCGCTTGTTTGTTCAAAATAATAGAAAAAAATGTTTGCTTATAATCACGGATAATAGAGGTAATCACGGTTAAACGATGAAGAAAAATTCAAGTCGATCCAAAATAAAATTAAGTCGATGGAAAAAATTTTCTTTTTCCATCCCGGATAATTGATGTTGCCGGATAATCGAAACACGGATAATCAAGGTGCTACTGTATTATTAAATGCTAATAATAAACAAAACCGTAACTATCAACTTTCCATTCCAACACCTTTATATATGTTTTTATTTTCGCGCATTCAGTTGCATATTCTTGAGTTATCAGAGAAGGTTTTCTGTCAAAAAATATTGAATAATTGAAATATTTTTGTTTTCTTCATGATATCTTCTGATTTATTTTTGCATTCACATACTAAGTTTATCGTTTTCTTGCTTTCTGAACTTTAATGAACATTTTAACTTTTCGCTCTCCAAATGGTAACGGAAGCATAACATAATTTTTCGCTTAATTACTGTGTCATTATGCTGTACTTACATAACAGCATACTTACAGGGGAAATTAAAACAAATACAATCATGTACACACTATTTTTAAGTCAAAATACATATAAGATTTTTTGAAATACATATGTATGTTGCACTATATGCATGCATGTATGTAATCTATGCTGATTGATAGCGTATAACGTAATAACGATAACAAGTCTTGATGCGTCTATAATGTTGTACATCACTGTATGTACACACATACATACATACATATTTAATTTTTACTTAAGTATGCGTTTATTTTTTATTTTAGCGATAGAAGCTTGCTTGTGTCTTTTAATTGTGTCTTGATTTCTATTCTGATTTATTTTATTTCATTTTTTTGGCTTTGTCTCCCTGTTTTGACATGTATTTTTTTGTTTTTTTTTTTATGATCTCGTGGTTGATGTGAAGATTCAATAACTCAAACAAAGTGGCCGCTATAATAATATGAAAGCAATATTTCTTCATAAACGTTGACTGACAATCGATATTAGTATATCGGTTTTTTGTGTGATTTTTTTTTAATAAAAAATATTGAAAAAGTTTTTTTTTATTTAAAATTTGATTTTTAGGTTTTTTTCTTTGCGTCTGCTCATTTACAATTAAAACAAATAATTGAATTTAATTGATTAAAAAGAATACACAATAAGAATAATAAATAACTTGATGTTGAAATGCTAAAATAGAAGGGGAAAAGCAAAAGGGAATGGTCGAACGGTAAATTATGTTTAAAATGGCAAAAGCAGTCACAGAATAAAATGGTGTTAATGAACGAAAATGCGACTAAAGACTTTGATTAAAATTATGTACATATATGGCATATAATGGAAAAATCAGTGTAAAATTAATTGCCATTTATGTAATTCAAAAAAATAAAAAACAAAGACATACATAACATACATACATACGTATGTATGGTCATTACAACCCTTCAGTAAGGATTTCGACCTAGCTTCTCACACCACTTATGTTGTGTGCTTTAATTTTATACATGAGTGGCGGGACTTACAGTTTAAAATCGACTCTGAACGACAGATTTTTGAGAAGCTTTTCATGGCAACCCAGCGGTAAAAATACCCATTATGTACTCGCTTATCTAAGCGATATTTCGTGGCTGTCAGTGGTGATGCTTTCACTTAGTTTCCCACTTAGATTTAACATAAAAGTGTCATAGGCTGCCACATCGGTGTGCTCTCGCTTAGAATGTAAGCCACAATATCATTAGGCTCTATTAACGTTTCACTTACATAATAAGTGGAGTTCTAAGCGATGTTGATGAGATGCCTATATAGACTTGCAAATTAGAAAGTATTGTATGTAGATTACAGTCCCATTTGCATTTGTAAGTTAAAATACCAGCAAATAGGATTTTTTATTAAAAGAAAAATATTTTTTATTAATACAAAAATTAAATTAAATAAATACGAACTATTAAACATCGTTAATAAAATAATTCAATACAAATTCTTACTCAAAAATTACTTTATATGGAAAAAAAAAAATGAAAAATGTAGAAAATTGTGTATATTTTTAAAAAATTTTAATTTTGTTTTTTCTTTTCCCTTGATTTTTTTCGAAAAAAAAAAACTATTTTTATATATTTTATAGCAGTGGTGTATTTCCTTTTTAAATATTTGAAGAGCATAGTCATCTTCCTTTATAGCTTCTGCGAATGAAAAATAGTAAATTGTAAGGATTTAAATGGGAAAGTGTAAAATAAACTTACCGTATTTTGCATCATGAAGTGACTTGAATTCTTTGAATCCCCTTGTACCATTTAATCCATCATAATTTAATGATATTAACGTTATCTTTATTTATAAACATCTTCTTTTTTCTTTTTCTGTCAATCGCTTTAAATTTCTAGACGAAAAACCTTAAATTTTTATTAATTTCACCTTTTATTAAATCACTTCACTTATAACACTTGATGAAATCAACTTTAAACTGAAAAGAAACATAAATTTTGTTTTTCATTTATTTCATGTAAACAAACGGTTCTTTATTATTCTTCTTTAAATAAAAACAAAACATAACATAAAAATATCAACTGAATCCCTGCTTAAATCGTAAGCGAAGATGCAATTAGTGTGCATTATATGTTCGATTACGCACAGATTATACTCTAAGTACTTAGATCGCTCGCTTAGAATATCATACTCACGTCATCGCATATTGTCTAAGTACCTAGTTTTATTTACCACTGGGGAGTTTTATTTACTCTCAGAGTTTTTGCCAGAAATCTGCTGGGAGGCAGTCGCCGAAGAAATATTTTTTTTTCATATTTCGTTTTGATGCCTGACCTGGGATACGAACCCGTGCTTTACGTCTAATAAGCCAACACACTACCTACTAGACTAAGATATTATTTCTATTTACCAGAACGTATAAAAGTACAACTATAGAGTTATGCAATTACTACATTCGTTTTTTTTATTAATTATCTCTCCGAAAACTTTCCAATTAGTCTAATTTGTCATTCTTATTTACATATGTACATCATATGTAATTGGTCATTACAACCCTTCTGTCAGGATTATGGACCTAGTTTCTCACACCAATTATGTCGTGTGTGTTAATTTTATAAATGAATGGCGGGACCTACAGTTTAAAGTCGATTCTGAACGACAGATTTTTGAGAAGCTCTTCATGGCAATTTTATTTGCTCTGAGAGTTTTTGCCAGAAATCTGCTGAGAGGAAGTCAGCGAAGAAATATTTATTCATATTTCGTTTTGTTGGAGATGTCTGACCTAAGTTTTAAATCGAAGCCTCACGTCTAATAAGCCAACACACTACCTACTAAACTACGGCGACTTCATTCTTATTTAATACATACAATAAATTATTGGCCATTGCAACCCTTTAGTTATTTCATACTTAAGTGGCGATGCCAGTGTGAAAAATAAAAAATTTTATCACAAAATTTTCTTACTGATCATGAATCAATAACGCTTTCCTTAATTAGATAAATATTATTGGTAGTAGAGTTGCTTAAAGTCGTTTTGTGTATGCCGGCTAAATCTGGCGCTGGTAACGAAAGCGATAATTAGATTTTGCTATATTTAATGGCAAACTAATCTGAAACAAAAAGAAAACTGTTACAATGTCATAACGGAAACAACAGAAAGATTTTGCTCTGTTTGAAGGAACTCTCCTCCTCGGAATAAATTTACCCCTGAAATCACAGATTAGTTTTTAAAGGTAATCAATTACACAGCAAATAATAAAAATATCGAACTGACCAACTTAAGCCGTTGTACTCGAACTAAAAAATGCAAAAACTATTACTACTCTTAATTATAATTTTTTTTCTTACAATTAATGATGTAAAGTTTTGAATCAAATTACAAATACCACGTCAACTGTAAACTGTGTGTCCGAACTGGAAAAGAGGAAAAAAATTTAAAATTTGGATACTTTAAAATATATAATTTTGCGTAAAGGGGACAGAATTTTCACAATTTTAAAAAAGAAATAAAATGTTAGCATAAAATTTATTCGCATAAATCTTTTTAAGACGCTCTTCTACAAGTGAAATATCCAAAATATGTGGTTGGGTAAATCGAATAATGTTATAAAATCAGGGTATTTTTTGCAAATCATGAGCTGACTTCTCAAATTACTGGCATTATCCCAAATGTTTCTAAAATTTGATAAGTATTTGTCAAAAACTACCCAAAAATTTGGCTGAAATGTATCCAGAAAAGAAACTTTCTCCGACAATACAAAAGATTTTAATGTCTGAAATTTATATTTTTATAAGAATGCAAAACTGAAAACTACAAAAAAATTTGATTCTCAAATAATAATGAACAATAAAGTATTAAACAGAATGACGACATTTTCCAAATTACATGCATTAGGTGACGAAAAGACTTACAACAGCGTAACTACAGTTCTGAAATGTATATGTTTATACCGGGTTATCCATTTCGTGGTTTCAAAAGTAAACGTAAATAAAATACATATAAAATATTTTTTTCATGAGATTTCTTTTTTTATTGTAAAGTTTGAACGTTGACATTATGTGTGAAACACTACATCATTTAAATGACCTCCACGCGAAGTGTTGCTAAGCATTGATGCTTTTGAGGTCATTTTCGACCACTTTTTGCACACATTTTGGGCGGTATCTTAGCCATAACTTGACGAATGTTGGTTTTTAAGTGCTCAAGAGTTGATGGTTTATCTGCATAAACACGGTCTTTCGCCCCACAAAAAAGTCTAATTGTGTCAAATCGCATGATCTTGGTGGCCAGTTGGTATCGCCAAGAAGAGAAATTACGCGGCTAGGAAATATCTCTTGCAATAAAGCCATATTCGCTCGAGTTGTGTGGTATGTGGCACCGTCTTGTTGAAACCACATATTCCCCAAGTCGTATTCTTCAATGGCAGGCAAAAAAAAGTCGGTTATCATATGACCATAACGCTCCGAATTGACGGTGACAGTCGTTCCATCGTCGTTTTCGAAGAAGTAAGGTCCAATCACACCTTCGGACCAAAGAGCACACCAAACAGTGACTTTTTCTGGATGTAATGGCCTCTCTTCAATTACTTGAGGAATCTCAGAACGCCAAATACGACAATTTTGTTTATTAACATACCCACCGAGTGTGAAGTGAGTGCTTCATCGCTGAAGAAAATTTTCTTCGATACGTGACTGTGGCAGAATCACCATTTTTGTAATAGGTTTTGATAATTTTTATGCGTTGTGTGATAGTTAAGCGATTCATTTTCGTCAATGTCAGACTTTCAACTGAAAAGAAAAAAAATTGGTTTCACAACTTAGTTTGACAGATGTCGAATTCCAGTCCCATACTTTTGAAACCACGAAATGGATAGCCCTTTAAATTACATTCTTATTATTAATTAACGTTACGACCATGTGTCTTGTATGGGCTCCTATACATAAAATATGTACTTTAAACATTCCATTCTATTGTATTTAAAAAATATTTCCGTGTGTTTCTAAAAATACATGTATTGACACTTTTTATAGTTAAAAAACTTCTAATTCCTATTAAATCGGAGTAACTTTTTCAATTAGAAATTTTTGTTTTCTTTTTTCCATGAAAAATAGTAACAAATTACGTTGGAGAAAAGAATTTTTATGTTCTTTAAGCAATTTGAAAATATTGAAAAATTATGAAATTATAATAACTCCTTAGTTTGTTTTTAAGGTCTTTTTTGATATTCTCAACAACATCAACATACATGCATACATATAACAAGAGCTTCGTAAAAATAATATTTGTATGAATGTATGCATGTACGTACATATGTATGTATGTACATACTGTTCTTTTTTTTTTTTTTTTTTTTCATCTAACATTCAGAGCACAGCTCTGATGCCGTCCTTACGGTTCTGTGTATATATAAAATTCGTAACATTCCTTCTTATTTATCTTTTTTTTTTTCTTATTTCTTATTTCATGTGTTATTTTGATTTTATTTTTCTTATTTTCTCTTTTAATTTTTGATAAAGGTGGAAAAAAAATAAAATAAATAAAATAAAATAAAAACTTAAAAAAACTCTAAACGTACACCGCATCACGTTGCTAATTAATAATTAGTTTGTGTCGATTTTAAAAACACATTTTACTTCTTGTACGCATTTTAAATACTTTTAACACCTTGTTTATATGTTCACCACTATTTGTTAAGGTGTGTACACAATGGTTAATTTATTATATCCACACATCTATAAACACCGCGAACCCGGTTTTTTCTCTTCTGTTTCTTCATACTGAACGCAAAAAATATTATTAAGTTTAATTCAGAAATGTGCAACTTATTCTAACTGACGAATTGGTGATGGTAGGGTGTGTAAAAATATTTATAAAGGTCAATGAAATTTATTAGGTTTTGAAAAAAAATTTGCCATTATTTTTTTTTTGTAAACTTAAAAAAAATTAAATTAAAATTAGTCTAAATAATACAATAGTTTAGGAATTATGTTGTTTTTTTTTTTATTAGTTTTTGATGCATTTGGTTATGTGAAAGTCAAACGAACGTACATATATTAGGCAAGAAAATTGTCTTTAATGCTTAATGCTTCATTTTAATCGTATATTGATCCAATTTACTTAGAGTAACTCAAAAATCAAAATATTTGAAATATTTTATTTGTTTCAATTTCTTTATTGCAGCTCCAATGCAATAGTGCATGCGAAAATGCTCCACTGACATCATCATATTCTTTTAATGACTTTGGTAAGTTTTTTTTTAATGATTAAAAATGCTAAAATTAGCAATCATATCTTTAAAAATCACTTTCTAGTCGGCCTCTTATGACAACGTTTTCCTTTTTTTGTATCTTTATAAAGCAGTTAGGCATTGTCCAAAATACAATATTCCCGATTTACTTTAGTGGTGTTGCAAAACTTTCCGTAAATGTTTCTCCTTTAGTGTACTAATCTAGAGTGTGTTAGCCTGTCAGAGGGAGGGTTGTGGGTGCGTTTCGCACCAGTGAATCTGGTCATTTACTCTACACCAAGCATTACTGTGTTGTAGTAAAAAAAATAAATATTTATTGATAACGCGACTGTTTTTCCTCTCTTAAAAGTTTTTGGTAATTTTTTTTTTCTTTCTTAATATACATACATACATACATAGAAGTCGCCGTAGTCTAGTAGGTAGTGTGTTGGCTTATTAGACGAAAGGGCCGAGTTCAAATCCCAGGTCAGACATTAAAACGAAAATATGAAAATATTTCTTCGGCGACTTCCTCTCAGCAGATTTCGGGCAAAAACTCTGAGAGTAAAAATTGCCATGAAAAGCTTCTCAAAAATCTGTCGTTCGGAGTCGACTTTAAACTGTAGGTCCCGCCACTCATGTATAAAATTAACGCACGCAACGTTGTACAATGGGTCAATTCGACCTCCGGGTACTGTACTTGTCACAGTTGACAAGTACACGTCCTCTAACCTAACCTAACCTAACCTACATACATACATACTATGTATGTACATATATACACTAGAGCCCCGACTTGCGTCGATCCGATTTGCGTCGTTTCGATTTGCGTCGCTTTTTAAAAATTGACAAAACTCAGCTTGCGTTGTTGCAATTTCAACTCGCGTCGATTAAATTTGCGTCGTTTCGTCCCCGATTGGCGTCGATTCGATTTGCGTCGTTTGAATCCCAACTTGTCTCGTTTAAATTTCGATTTGTGACGCTACATACGTTTAATTTTTTTCTTGCAGCATTGAGTACTACCATTTTAGTATTTGTATTGTGGAACATATTTAGAATTTTTTTTCTATTTTAAAATTCTTGCAACTTCTGTTTATTGTTTTGTTATTTCTTTATAATAATTAAAAAACATTTGTTGAACTAAATAAAATAATGAAAAATGTTTTCATTATTCATTCATTTTGCTTTGCTTTGAATTCTTGGTCCCAATAAATTAAATTTCGATGCATTTGTATAGAAAAAGTTGATTCGATTTGCGTCGTTTTGATTTGCGTCGCAATTCTCCGGTCCCCATTAACGACGCATGTCGGGGCTCTAGTGTAATATTAATTTGTATTACATACATAAGTAATTGGTCATTACAACCCTTCACTCAGGATTATTGACCTAGTTTCTCACACCACTTATGTTGTGTGTGTTAATTTCATACATATATGGCGGGACCTACAGTTTAAAGTCGACTCCGAACGACAGATTTTTCGAGAAACTTTTCATTGCAATTTTATTTACTCTCAGAGTTTTTGCCAGAAATCTGTTGAGAGGAAATCGCCGAAGAAATACTTTTTGTATTTTGTTTTGATGTCTGGTCTGGGGCTCGAACCCTGGCTTTACGTCTAATAAGCCAACACACTACCTACTAAGTATTTAAGTCGAAAATTCACCACTCACTCTTTATTTGTATACATTAAAATTATTGTAAACTTAACACAATATAGGATCTACCAAGCAATGGCCGGTTTGTTAAAGCGAGATCATTTATTCAGTCTGTTTTGTCAAAGCATCATGGACGGATATATGTAGCATTCAACAACATGTATACAAATAATAAAATTGTTTAATCAAAATGGGTATTCTGTTCGCCATAATAGTTTTACCGAGAGGTCTGGTTCAGTAAGTAAACGATCATACTAGGTCTTTCGCAGACCTCAACGCGATTTTGGCATTGTGACTTGGGCCTGCACCTGTACAAGTTTCAAATGATTCAGGAACTGAAGGTAAACGGACATAGACAACGACGTGTGTTTGCTAAATAAGCTCTGAAGCAACTGGCAACTGCCTCTAATTTTCATCGAAAAATCAGTTTCAGCGATGATGCCCATTTATGAATGAATGGATATATGAACAAATAAAATTATAGAATTTGGGACATTACAAATCTACATGAGAATAGTTTCAACAGGACCGCACTACATACCATACAACTCATGTCATTTTGCATGTTCTGCACGACCGACTTGAGGGCACGGTGCCCCATTTACAGACTAAACCGGGAATAATAACGATAAAGAATTTGAAAAAAAAAAAATATAATGTAGAACATATTGAGAAAAAAACATCAAAAAAACAAAAAAAAAAAAAAAAAAAAAATCGGGGGAAAAAGTCTACATACAGTGGTCTATGTAGTGATCCAAGGCGTGACCAAATTACTCCCCCCCTAATTTTCTTATTGCTTTCATGCTTCGCTTCAGTTAAGCAGGTGTTTGATGAAGCAGGTCTTAGGATGATATTACCTAGAACACGTATTAAGTGTAGTGGTGAGAAAATTTTCTGATTGAAACCTTACCCTTGTTGATGCTATATCCTCTGAAGGGACAAGTATCAAGAGGTTTCTGAGATCGAATTAAAATCTCTTAATTTTATAAATTCGAAAACAATTTTGGAAATTGGTTTGCCATCATAGGGGTTTCTTAGGTTTTGCACGATAACCACTACAAGACGCAACCAATCCACAAATTAGTTACTGAAAATTTAAAAATGAATTTCCTAAAACACCTGTGAGCTAACGTTACTAACGAATATGCCTATCCAAAGACTTCTGGTGATTATCGTATTCATATGGACCTACTTTCTGATTAATAACACATTGAGTCAAAAAATAATATATTAATTACACCAGAGTTGTAAATTTAGTTGAATAGAACTCAAAAATATTTCTTTATATTTCTCGAACCCTACAAATTTGTTTTATTTGAAAAAAAAAAAAAATTTTTTTTTTATAACTCAAACATTTTTGAACTGATTTTTAAAATTCCACCAAAAGCCACCACATGATGGTATTCTTTACCCAATTTATCACTTAATTTACCAAGGTTCTCTCTCATAAATAGATCACACTGTACTTGATACTTCAGGTTTGAAAGTGTTTTTATTACACCAAATGTGTACGAATGGTACAATCGAAACGGTGAGTTTTGGGAAAATAATTCTGTAAATAGATCATCTTACCGCCACTGTACCTGAAATTATAATATAAATATAACTCTTTCCAAGCTGATCATCTAAATCTCAGCTTTGCCATTTAGAGCAAAAGATTCCAAAAATTTGTATAATCCGCTAAGGCTTAGAGCAATGTAATATGTGTACAGGAGGTTCAAAGACTTAGATGTTAGACATTGAACATATGAAGTGTACGTTATTTATTGTATTGAAAAAATTACACATTGGCTTATCGGAATTATTTTTAGATAATATCGTGAATGAAATACAGTAAGCCTTCGATTTACGTCGCCTCGATTAACGTTGTTTCGATTTACATCGTCATTCGATTTACGTCGCCTTTTTTGGAACCAACCGCGACGTAAATCGAGGGATTACTGTAGCTTTTTTAAGTTCCTTGTTAAAAACATACTCCTTTGTAGTATGAGCAATATGAAATTCGATTTACGTCGTTTCGGTTTACGTCGCCTTCTTTTGGAACCAACTGCGACGTAAATCGAGGGATTACTGTAAGTAGTATCCGACTCTAATACGGACATATAAAAAATATAACACGACTGTTATTCTCTTTAAATAATAATAACTTTGGCAATTTTCTTCGATTTTATCAAACGAAGAGTAAATCTCTTTATAAAAGAATGCAATTTAAGAATATCAGCACTTATTTGATACTTTTTAATTAAATTTTGCATTTAAGTATGGTCGGACATGAAAAAATAATGGAAAAAGCACTATGCATATGTACTATGTACATACATATTTTTATATGTATGTATGTATATCGTTTTAAGAGTTTATTCCTTCCCTTTCTAAAAGATTTTGAATTGTGAAAATCGGTTCATATTTCTTTTTTTTTTTTTTTTTTCTTTGCATTTTCGTGCAAGGTAACCTTCGACAGACGGATCCTCTCTTTGCTCGGACACGGACAGTACTTTTTTGGATTTTCTTAAATACCTCCAGTAGCTGAACAAAAATCTAAAAAAAAAAAAAATTATGTGATGTTTTTGTAACACAGGCTATTTCACTTGCTTGCCTGTTTGCATGGAAAACACAAATAAAAACACTCAATTTTGTTTGTGTTTCCCATATAAACAGACAAGCAAGTGAAATAGTCTGTGTTACAAAAACATCACATTAAAATATTAACCATTTACACAGGGCCACAAAAGTATACATACGGTTAACAAATTTCAGAAATTTTTTAAGCAATCCATTTTCGTTGAAAATCTTTATATGTAATTGTCTGACAACTTTCCTCGATTTTAAGACGGTCTTTTGCATTGGTTCAGAAATTTGTGAAATTTGTTAATCGTATGTATACTTTTGTCAGCCTGTGTATGTATTGTGTAATATGCAGATTTTCTTTTTAATTTTAGTTGAAAATCCTTCTTGTTTTTTTTTCTTTTTTTGAATAACTGCCTTAAAACCTAGCTAGAATATGCTAATTCTGCTGTTAAAATTAAACGAAAAGTCTGTCAAATGCTTAGGAAATATTTTTAAAACTTTTAAGAGGCTATTCATACTTTTTTTAAATTTAAATAGACGCTGTCATATGTAAATGTAAACTTTTTTTTTTAATAAATATAAAATTAATATTTATAAATTTGTGTTGTAAATACTATTGCACTGTTTACTATTCTGTTATGTTTTTATGTATGTACAGTGTACAGTGTACATACATAAAAACAATTGGGCAATTCACACAAGCCGTTGTATCGTTGTATTGAGTGTATTGTTGGACGATTATACAACAGTGTATGATTGTTGTTGATAATTTTCATGTAAAAATCCGATACAATTATACACATTTTTTTCATATGTTTTTAAAAGTTGTATTGGTTTCGTGCTATTAAATTGTGTGAATGAAAAAATGTGTATATGTTTTCATATGATTTTCAAAAGTTGTGTTTTGTTTCCGTGCTATCAAATTGTTTGAATGCCAAAAAAATACATTTGGAATACGAAATACACAATACAGCATAGCATTGAGCGTTCACAAACAACCAAGTGTATTCAATACAACATACACGATACAAAGTCGTGTGAATTGCCCAAATAGTACATTGTTATTACATATTGTAAATGGCGATTCGTTATGAAATTAATGAAATTTTTAGCGAAAAGTTCACTTAGCATGTTTTGTTTTGGCAAATGGTATTGTGTGTATTCGCCGAGTTGATCAGAGTTGGATTAGCGGATTATAGTTAGGCCTTTAAGTGTGCTTATGTTTATTACTGTAGGTTAGTACGTACATACGTAAGTTAGGGGATTCCCATTTTGTCCTGCCATCATTGACAATAAAGATAGCATTGCAATGTTTAACGGAATAGGCATATTTTTTGAATCTCTTTGCACATTCAGAAATTCTGTAGAGAAAATGCTAGGTTCAGCATAATTTTATTATTTATGTACCAACATAAAAAATAAAAATATATACAATAAAAGTAAAAATCTATCAGTAATTGTCATCTCAAACATTAAAGGGTTTAACAGCAAATGTTAAACTATTTAATAGTAATACCCCCCTTAAGCGGACAAATCTTACTCGACGATTGTTGTCCGCCTACGGTACGGTATCCACGGAGTTAAACCACGGGTTCTACGGCGAAATTTTTGAATACCCAAATATAATACATCACTTTATTAAAAAAAAAAAATAAAAAAATATAGTATAATAAACGGAACGATAAATTTTACATACCGCCATCCTTTCATGGAGCTTGAAAAAATCTACTGAATAGTTTCATTACTGCGAAATAAGTTTTGTACATACTCTCCGCCGATCAGCAACTGAAATCTTTATTTTTATTCACTAACAATAGACAATGCCGATAACAAAAAAAAAAAATAATAAACGCAGAAATGTATAAAAAAAGCAGAAATAAAACAATCGAAGTAAATTAAAATAAAAATACAACCGAAACAAAAACAATACTCAACAAAAGAATTCTGCGAAATAAGTTTAAAGGTAGCAACAGCAGGAACTACAACAAACACATCCAGGGCAAAACATGCAGCACATCCAGCACATCCAGCACCCATAAGATTTAAGAAAACAAAACAAAAGAATACAATGCCCAATATAAAATAATTAAAGCTGCCACATTTCAAAATTTACCGACATTTAAACGATTTTATTTTTTTTTTTATTGAAAAGAGAATAAAGGAAAATTTTCTTTTTTCATTGCGTTATTCTAATGAAATACATACATATGTATGTATGATGATCGCAATTGCAAGGTGTTATATACATACATACATAAATGAGTAAATTTATCATAAAAAGTAGTTGGATTTTAAGAAATCGTATATAAATTTCTATCATACAACCATTTACAGAAAACTTTAAAAAATAATCATCAAGCTGATAGCTTAACTTATACTATGTTCAGACATGCACTTATATTAAGTAATACTATGTTCAGACAAGCACTTTTATTAAATCAATATTTGGTTTATTGAGAACAATATTTTTAGCGTTCAGACATATAATATACGAAAATTTATTTGACAGCTGGTAAACAAAACAGCTGATTGCTTCAACAACATTGCTTTTAATTTAATCGCGAAAATTAGTGCCAAATTTTTTTTTAGAAAAAATGGAAAACAATTTAACATTTAAAAAGGTATTGCTAATGATTAACCGAAACGCCGAGCTGTTGCCGTTTATTTCGATTTACGCAATAAAGGTGCCTGTCTGAACCCAGTATAAATCGCAATAAACGGCATTATTGATCTCAATATTTCATATAAAATGTCAATTAATTATTGCTCAATAAATTCATAAATTGTTATAATATTGATAAAAACTTTAAATACAACACTCTCATAAGTACGTTCAGTGAGCATATTACAATTTTCCGAACACTTTCTATTGATATTTGACAACTCAAATATCAACAACGACAACCAAAAAAAAAAAAAAAAAAAAAAAAAAAAAAACAATGTTGTTGAAACAACCAGCTATTTTGTTTACCAGCTGTCAAATGAATATTGCATAAACAGCTGAAACTGCATATATTGTTATGTCTAAACACTTAAAATATTAATTGTAATCAATAAATCGAATATTGACTCAATAAAAGTGCATGTCTGAACATAATATTACGTACGCATGCACACTTAATATATAAAACAATTCTATTTTCTTTTTAATGTTTCGTCTGGCATCACTGAGTTCCACAGAAAACAATACATGACACTGAAATAATGCTGAAATGAATTGAACAGACGCAATCCAACAAATAAAAGCAAAAAAGGGACAAAAATTCAACAAGAAAACAACAACAACAACAACAATAATAATAATAAATAACTTTTCGCTTATTCTTAACAGATTACTTTTGTTAGTGATTGATTTATAATGTTGGTGCTTTTATTTCTAAAATCTCTGATATAAGATTCGTATACAATATATGTACATACATATGTATGTGCATATATACTATATGTATATATACACATGCATACGCATTCATTCACATACAAACATACATGCAGACACAAGTATTGGAAATAAATATATTTATGTAGATACTTATGTTCAGTTAGCTACAACTCTAAAGACTTTTTCAATTGCTTCCTAAAATTACCATAATCGATCGATATTTATCTGATTTATTTACATATGTATAATGCCAATGGAGGTCGCAAGACCCATTTGGAGCTGTACATACATACTATAAATGAAATATTAGAAATGCAGAATTAATTGTTAGAGTTACAGCTAAAATTTGATCATTACATGTTGGTCAGTTTATGTTCTAAGTATATCTTTTGCTATAATATTTATTTATTTTATTTTTATTTTTTTTTTGTATTTTTTTTTGTATTTAATTGCAAAAGCATACCTACTTATTAACCGAAAAATTGATTGGTCTCTCATCTTTTTTTTTTCGTATATTTGTTTGATCATGATTTTTTCTGCAGTTCATGCTCAAAAATATGGGAGAAAAATGAGAAGAAAAAAAATAAAAATAAAAAAAGATCTACAAGACAAAAAGAATCACAAAGCGGGCCGCGTGTTTGTTATTGGTGACGGTCATACATACCTCAAATACATCACACCGCCTGCAAGCTGCATGCTTACGTGCTTACGTTTTTAATAAGTAATATGAATGGTGTGTCCTTTTCCTCTCTTTGTTTTTTTTTACAAAGAATTAAACAGAAAACAACCAAACTGAACTGAACCGAACTGAACTGAAGAAATTAAAACTATACCAAGAGCTGTACAGTACAGAGCAGAAAAAGAGGAGACAGCAACAAAAAAAAAACAGTTCAGGTTAAAAAGTAACAAAAACAATACGATTCTCATATTTATGTATGTATGTACATATGTAGGTTCGTATTTGTCAACTATATAGTTTAAAGCCGTTCATATTCCATATCTATAGCTTGTGTATACCAACAACGCTTAAAAATCATGATTGCTTCTTGTCGAGTAAAGATACATACATACATACATACATATGTATAAACTCTGTTAATATTTCAAAGAATTACGTTTGATGTTCTTACACATGATACCTATTTAGCGTTTTATCTATCTATTGTATTGCGCATTTGCAAAATATTGAGTTGCTATGTCAGAATCTTCCTGATAATTAATTACATATACAGGTAGTCCCCGACTTACGACCGTTCGACTTACGACTATTCGCACTTACGACCATTTTTTTCCAATTTTTTTTTCATAGAAAATACTTAACGACAAATATGTAGTTGCGGGGAATCCCTAAAATATATGAGAAAAATTCAAAAAAAAAGTAAAAAAATTCGATTTACATACATATTTCAGTACAAATAATACATTACATTGGCTAAGTCGGAATTTTTTTAAGTGAATAATTTTATAGCCTCCCAAAAATGGCTGGAACTAGTAAATAGAGTTAGAATTACACAGGCCCACAAAATTATACATACATACATAATTGGTCATTACAACCTTTCAGTCAGGATACAAACATAATTGGTCATTACAACCTTTCAATCAGGATTACGACCTAGCTTCTCACACCACTTATGTTGTGTGCGTTAATTTTATACATGAGTGGCGGGACCTACAGTTTAAAGTCGACTCCGAACGTCAGATTGTTGAGAAGCTTTTCATTTCAATTTGTATTTACTCTCAGAGTTTTTGCCAGAAATCTGCTGAGAGGAAGTCGCCGAAGAAATATTTTCATATTTTCAGTCTAATAAGCCAACACACTACCTACTAGACACTACGGCGACTTGCAAAAGTATACATACGATTAACAAGTTTTAGAAATTTCTGAATTAATGCAAAAAGCTGTTATTAAATCGTTGAAAGATGACAATATACTAAATTAATTTATTTAGAAAAAGGGTAATTAAAATAAAAATAATGGTGAAAACCAATTAAAATAATTTTCAACAATCATGATTTGGTATGTATACTTTTGTGGCCCTGTGTATATAAATTTTGGATAGTTTCACTTCTCCTGACCCTCAAAGTTAGTGGTACAGTATGTAATTTTTTTCTTAAATTTTTTTTTATATGAAATTCGACTTACAACCGATGACAGAGGAACCTATCTCGGTCGTAAGTCGGTTAATACCTGTACTTCATAGTAGGCCAATCAAAATTATACAAATTCATATTATTTGTGATCTATGATCTACATATGTATGTATCTATCTATTTATCTTACTAGATTTTGTTTTTCCTAATTTTTCTCAAAATATACCGTGTACTTAGTACCGGGTTATTCATTTCGTGGTTTCAAAAGTAAACGTAAATAAAATACATATAAAATATTTTTTTCATGATATTTCTTTTTTATTGTAAAGTTTTGGACGTTGACATTATGTGTGAAACACTACATCATTTAAATGACCTCCACGCGAAGTGTTGCAAGCATTGATTCTTTTGAGGTAATTTTCGATCACTTTTTGACACTCGTATTGGGCGGTATCTCATCCATAACTTGACGAATGTTGGTTTTTAAGTGCTCAAGAGTTGAAGGTTTATCTGCATAAACACGGTCTTTCGCATAGCCCCACAAAAAAAAGTCTAATGGTGTCAAATCGCATGATCTTGGTGGCCAGTTGATATCGCCACGATGAGAAATTACGCGGCCAGGAAATGTCTCTTGCAATAAAGAGATATTCGTTCGAGTTGTGTGGCATGTGGCACCGTCTTGTTGAAACCACATATTCTGCAAGTCGTATTCTTCAATAGCAGGCAAAAAAAGTCGGTTATTATATGACCATAACGCTCCGAATTGACGGTGACAGTCGTTCCATCGTCGTTTTCGAAGAAGTAAGGTCCAATCACACCTTCGGACCATAGAGCGCACCAAACAGTAACTTTTTCTGGATGTAATGGCCTCTCTTCAATTACTTGAGGATTCTCAGAACCCCAAATACGACAATTTTGTTTATTAACATACCCACCGAGTGCGAAATTTGCTTCATCGCTGAAGAAAATTTTGTTCCATACGTGGCTGTGGCAGAATCACCATTTTTGTAGTAGGTTTTGATAATTTTTATGCGTTGTGTGATAGTTAAGCGATTCATTTTCGTCAATGTCAGACTTTCAACTGAAAAGAAAAAAATTGGTTTCACAACTTTGTTTGACAGATGTCGAATTCCAGTCCCATACTTTTGAAACCACGAAATGGTTTAGGCCAACCAAAATTATACATACATACATAATTGGTCATTGCAACCCTTCAGTCAGGATTATTGACCTAGTTTCTCACACCACTTATGTTGTGTGTGTTAATGTTATACATAAGTGGCGGGACCTACAGTTTAAAGTCGACTCCGAACGACAGATTTTTCGAGAAACTTTTCATTGCAATTTTATTTACTCTCAGAGTTTTTGCCAGAAATCTGCTGAGAGGAAATCGCCGAAGAAATACTTTTTGTATTTTGTTTTGATGTCTGGCCTGGGGCTCGAACCCTGACTTTACGTCTAATAAGCCCTCACTGTCCAGTTTCTCACTATTGACCCTATTGTGTCTGGTATTTGTGTAACACTTGAAATGGTTTCCTGGTATCCGGAATTTCCAAAAACAGATTCACTGCTAAGCCTTACACTACCAGATCCAATCTTTTAGCTTAGCTTAAAGTCCTCATATTACCTACATAGGTGTATACTTGATGACATAAAGTTTCCTATTGAATTCATCTCTTAAATAAATTGGCGTTAAATAGCAGTTAATCAAAGTGCATAACCTTGTCTCATATAGTATATGCAATACATACATACATACATTCGTTAGTTCCATCTTGTATTACACTAGTAGTGCTACCGTTAGGTTTCTACGTTGCTCCAGCTTTTGTACTGTCAATTTCTGCCTATTGCAATATAATTCTTTTGCTTTTTTGCCAAAGCACATGAAGCATTTCTTGTGAAGTTTGTAATGTTAAACTTTCACTCTTCACCATCTACATATTGAACGACTCGACTGCTTCGTTTCTCAGCATCTTTGGATTACATTGCAATTCGCCGTTGTGCGGTTTCGATATTCCAATCTGCATAAAAATGTTTTCTACTTTAAAAGTCTTTCAATGGTTTTGGCTACTTCTCCGATGGCTATCAGGCCGTCTACGCTACGCAGTGAGCAGAGCCTGTCATTGCTCGAGCCTGTCATACCTCGACTTTATCAACTCATAATAAAGTTGAGGAACAGGTTTTCTCGTGTGCTTTATTTCATTTGTACTTATCCATTAACGCAACGCATAAATTTGGACAACTTTTTGCCTACGTTGAGTACTTTGGCAATTATTAGCAAATTTTTTTTTTGTACTCCCTCCTTTAGATTTTCTTGTTGTGTACAGACAAACTGAGTACTTCGGCATATACACATCAGCTGGTTTGTTTTGAGTCCTGGTCTTTAAGCATACCGGATTCTATGTGACTCGACCTTTCCTCTAAAGAAGACTTCCTTCTGGGCTTTCAAGCTCAATCAGCATTAATCGTGTTCTTGTTTTTGTGATCGCCTTAGTATTTACATATTTTCGATTCTCTGCTCAATATTCTGACAACGTCTGCACAATTGTGTGTTCTTCAGTAGATTTTATAATGATTGCCCCGGGATTATGTTTGAGGAGTTTATACAGTGAACTCGCGGTAATGTGAACATCCAATATAATGAACTATCCACTAATGTGAACACTAAGTTTTTTATATAGGCGCTCTATATAGTGAACAAAGTTTAATAGCTCTAAATAGTAAACAATTTTTTTTAATTTTTGGGGATTTCTTAATTTGTAAAGGGGCATTTATTTTGCATTTGAAGTCGCCGTAGTCTAGTAGGTAGTGTGTTGGCTTATTAGACGTAAAGCCAGGGTTCGAGCCCCAGGCCAGACATCAAAACAAAATACAAAAAGTATTTCTTCGGCAATTTCCTCTCAGCAGATTTCTGGCAAAAACTCTGAGAGTAAATAAAATTGCAATGAAAAGTTTCTCGAAAAAATCTGTCGTTCGGAGTCGACTTTAAACCGTAGGTCCCGCCACTTATGTATAAAATTAACACACACAACATAAGTGGTGTGAGAAACTAGGTTAATAATACTGACTGAAGGGTTGTAATGACCAATTATGTATGTATTTATTTTGCAATTAGAATCACCAAACTTCATTATAGGAACAGACTTCTGGCAACAATTGTTGCAAAAGAGGGGGATTTGCTTGAAACAATTAAAAAAATCACACTTAAAGAAGGAGTTTATATTCTAGAGGCATCCTGGAACCGAATTGGTAAAGAAACTTTTCTAACTGTTGGAAAAATATTTTGAATATAGTAAATGATGATGATCCTGAATATAATGTTCCTTTGAGCGTTTTAAAAGAAAGACGGCAATCGGAAATTAGATCTTTAGAAAATACTGCAGCATCAGATCTTCTACAGACATTGTGCCCTCAGGAAGTATTTACTGCTGTAAACATTAGAGATTGAATCAATAATACTTGTGAGGAAGTCACGTCATTTAATGAAAATAATTTACGTTAAGAGTCCGACGATGATGACGAGTGTTTTATTGAAGCGACTGAAAACAGCATTAAAGCCAAAGAAGATGTCGAAATTTTTAACAAAGATGTGCAATGGGCTGAATTTCAAATGATCAATCAAACTGACATTAAAGTATTGATAAACATCAGGGAATTGGCGGTAAATAAGCTGATCGAACAAAAGAAAAAACAGAAAATAATAACCGATTATTTTTATATTTAATTATGTACCTATGTACCTATCTTTTTTCATTGCAAACTTTATTTATTTTTTGTCGTAATATTTTATTTGTTTTTTTATGTACACACTACGTATGTACAGTGGCTCCCAGCTTATTTCAACCAGCACCTTTAAAAAAAATTTTAATAAGAGTTTATAGAATATGTTTAAAAATTAAACAAAAAAGTTTTATTCAGTCTCAAATTTATGGGCAATTTGTGATCAAAATGTCCGCCAACACCAGATTTCGAACAAGAATGACCTTATAGCAGCTCTGAAAAAGGAAGAGGCAAAAATAACTCTCCAAACCACTAGGAAGTGAAATCAATGCAAAAAATGCTGAAAGCTGTAATTAAGCAAATAGGAGGTCATAATAAATTTTGAAATTAAAACTCTTAGTTAATAAATCATTTAATTGTTTGTTTATAGTAAGTGGTGGTTGAAATAAGCTGTGACGAGTTCCTATATTTTTGGTTTTTAGTTTGTAAGTTTACATTTGAGACTGAATAAAACTTTTTTTTTCTTAATTTTTAAACATATTCTATAAACTCTTATTAAAATTTTTTTAATATCTTATTTCGTTTCGAAATTATACGAGCTTATTTTTTTTTAAAGGTGCTGGTTGAAATAAGCTGGGAGCCACTGTATGTATGTACTCTTTATAAAGTGGATTTTTAAAAACTTTTTATGTTCTAAATAAATTACAAGATGTTGTTTTAGTAATGCTTTGCGTTTTCATTCCTTATAGAAAGAATAACTTAGTAATATATAAAAAAAAATCACAATCGAAAATGTGAACAAATTCGAAAATATGAACTACCCCGACATTAATTAGTTCACATTATCGAGAGTTCACTGCAGTTCATTCGTCTTTTTTCCGGAACAACGTCGGCCTTTTCCGCTACATTTTCTTTAACTTCTCCGATAGTTCCTTAACTGGATAGTCTTTTGATTCCTCTGACTGTTCAAGTAAACCTTCCACAGTTTTTTGCCTATGTTTTTTTTTTTTTTTTTGGGGAAAAGTGCAATTATTGTAGTTAATGTAATAAAAATGCATAATTTATTTAAGCATTTGTTATAAAAAAAAACTTTAAGAAAGAACAGTCCCAGCCCAAGCTGCTGTGTAGAATTTGTAATTTTTATATAATTTTAAATTATAGTTCCAATAAGAAAAATACTCTTCCTCTGTTTTCCCTTTTGAATTGTCAGATTTGAAAATTAAAAAAAAAAAATCTAGTATATATTCGATTTTAATTTTTAAGGTTCGTAACCAGCGTTGCCAGATTTTTATTTTAAAAAAACTTGATTTCTGGGGAAAAAAAAACTTTTTTTTACAAAAACAAAAAACTTGTTTTCTACAAAAGTACCAACATTTTTAAAGGAAATGCCGGAGCTCGGTGCCCTCTGTTGGTGTTTTTTGCGTTTTTTGTCCGGGACTAATAAAATACACAATATTTTATTTAAAAATGTAAATATTTCCTGTTTTAATACTGAATTTATTGAAAAAAATTTTAAATTTAATTTTATCGAAAAAGACTTGAAAAAAAGAAAACAAATTTAATGAAAACATTTTTGCAACTCAAAAAACTTGAAAAAGAAGAGAAAACTTGGCAAATGGCAACGCTGTTCGTAACATAAATACTTTATTTTTTATTTTTATTTTTATTCTTAAAATAAAAGAATACTCAATTTTATTGTATTTTCCTCTTTTGCCCCTAAATAAAATTTTTTTAAAAACTACTCATATATGTGCGTGTCTTTACATTCGTCTGCCTTTTTGCCATTCACGTCTGCATGTATTTATGATCATATTCGCACTTTCATACGCAAACGCACGCATTCATGCATTGGAATGAAATGAGTATGTACATACACACATAAATACATACAAGAATCCATTAATACGAGAAAGATAGGACTCGCCGCGCGAATGCATAAGAATTATAACTCGCGTAGGTCGTGTTAAAATCCCTAATACTGACACAACATTTATAACGCTGCCAACAAAAGTCTTTCTTTTTGTCTGCACGTCTGTCTGTCTTCTTGACTGCCTGGCCGTTTGTCGCACAGCTTGATTAGTTCGTTGGGTTATTGGAAACTTCGTTATTCAGCTTTAGGCAAATGAATCTTTGAACAGATATTGCCAATCTTAATATTTTTTTGGTTGCAACAAAAAATTTGTAATTTTTCTCAAAATACAAAATACTATGTAAGTAAATAATTCTGCTGATTACTTTCTAAAATTCGATTCTGTTTAAAGTTCTTACTTTAAAAAAAAAAAATTGTAAATTAAAGGTCTATATGTACTTGATATCAGTAGAACGTAAAAGAAGTGCACACTCTATATATCTGGTTGCACAAGACAGTTTCAGAAGAAATCCCAGGACTGATTTACATTTTGTGACTTTTCGTTTCATTGTTGCTTGTTGCTCTTTATATGTAGATTGTGACGTTCTTGTAAGGAATTTTTGCGTGGGCGTAGTAAGAATTGGTTAAGGGAACAAAGGAATAAAAAAAAAAAGAATATATAATCTTACAAATAACTTTGAAAGTTTATATTGTTGTAATAATAATAATAATAATATTTTTTTTTTTTTCTTTAATAACATATGCTAATTATTTTCAAATCGTTTCCATAAATTAAAATAATGGTGGTTTTTTTCTGAAATTATATATTCAGTTCATGTATTGCAATAAGCACATGAGTAATGTTTAAATCGAAAAACGATTTTACTACGAATTTTAGACCATTTGAAAGCTCTTTTTATGGCCCACTACAATAGGTCGTACAAAGGTGTAGAATTCTTTGGGTCGGGTTTTTTTTTACTGAAAAACAACTAGATGTTTTTAAAAGCCTACTTTTGCAGTTTCTTGACTTGTAAGCAATCAATGTAATGAATTTTGTGTACATCTAATTGCAACTACGTAACATAAAAAAAAAAAAAAAATGTGGTACAGGAAACTAATTACACTAGAGCCCCGACTTGCGTCGTTAAAAGCAATCCTACTTTTCAATGCGTCTATGCATTCTATGCGTTTCTTTTGTAATTTGTCACAAACAACTACACTGTTTCTACTTTTTCGGTATTCGCATGTAACGCAAGCACGCATGAAACGGATGGTATGTACTGTCGGCTTAATGGGGACCGGAGAATTGCGACGCAAATCGAAACGAAACAACTTTTTCTATACAAATATGTACATTGAAATTTAATTTATTGGTATAAGAGAACAGCAATGAGTATTCAAAACTATGAGTAGATTTGAGTCATACTTATAATTTCAAATACTTATACGCATTCATACTTATTTGTATATCATACTCATACTACTCACATTTAAAGTTTGAAATACTCATCGTACTCATACTTTACAATACGCACGATGTTTTTGATTTCGACTCCCCATGGTTCAACGTATACACGAAGCACAAAATAAGTATGATTCGAGTACGAACACCACAATACTCGCTAGAAGGTTGTGTGTTTGCTTTGCTTGCTGTCTTTGTCTTTTCTTTTTTCTTCTTTTGTAAATGCAACAACAACTAAGACTGTAAATCACTGTCATTCATGCGTATTATAAGTATTTTTCTAAATTTATGAATCTGAATGAGTAGGCGTATGAATCAAACATATTTCGAATGTTATGGGTTTGATGTCAACGTTGTACTCATACTCATTGCAACCTGTACTTATAAATCAATCTTGTAGCGAGTACGAATGAATCAGAGTACATAGTTGAATTTCAATACTCTTGACTCACTCATACTCAAAATTTCATGAGTGCTTATGAGTAGCGAAAAAAAGATTCATTGCTGATCTCTGATTGGGACCAAGAACTGAAATGAATTAAAAAACTTAATGTTTCGGATAAAAAAGAAGTATGAAAACATTTTTCATTATTTTATTTAGTTCAGTAAATGTTTTTTTTTTAATTATTATAAAGAAATAAACAAAACAAAAAAATTCACTTATAAATAAAATTCATTTATAAAAAAGAAAATTAGTTTAATACTATATTCAGACATGCACTTTTATTGAGTCAATATTCGGTTTATTGATTACAATATTTTAAGTGTTTAGACATAACAATATACGCAGTTCAGCTGTTTATGCAATATTCATTTGATAGCTGGTAAACAAAACAGCTGGTTGTTTCAACAACATTGTTTTTTTTTTTGTTTGTCGTTGTTGATATTTGAGTTGTCAAATATCAATAGAAAGTGTTCGGAAAATTATAATATGCTCACTGAACGTACTTATGACAGTGCTGTATTTCAAGTTTTAATCAATATTATAACAATTTATTAATTTATTGAGCAATAATTAATTGACATTTTATATGAAATATTTAGATCAATAATGCCGTTTATTGCGATTTACTCAATATAAGTGCATGTCTGAACATAGTATTACTCGTTAATTATTATCAATCAATATAAAGAAGAAATCGTGCTTTGTTTAGTTTATGTGGTGATTTTTTAGCTATTATCTTTTTGGCAACACTGGTTTAAACAGCTCACGCACGTTTCGTGTTTTGTTTCACTGTCAAAAATCTTCAGTTTGGTCTATAATTTAACCATGAATCGTCTTACAAACGATCAACGCTTGCAAATCATTGAATTTTATTATCAAAATGGGCTCTTGGAAAGTTGGCCGATGATCCACTTCTTTATCGAAAAATTGTGTTCAGCGACGAAGCTCATTTTTGGCTCAATGGATACGTAAATAAGCAGAATTGTCGATTTTGGAGTAAAGATCAGCCAGAAGCATTGCAAAAGCTACCAATGCATCCAGAAAAAGTCACAGTTTGGTGCGATTGGGCTGGTGGCATAATTGGACCGTACTTCTTCAAAGATGCTGCGAATCGTAACGCCTTTAGACTATTTTTTGTGAGGCTATGTTAAAGCTCATGTCTATACAGACAAGCCCGCTTCAATTGACGTATTGGAAGACAACATTGAAGCATTTATTCGTGAGATACCGGCCGAAATGTTGGAAAGAGTATACCAAAATTGGACCATTTGAGGCGCAGTCGCGGTTAACATTTGCATGAAATAATCGTCAAACATTAAATTATATGGACTGTACTATCGATTCAAATAAAGATTTCATGCATTTTTCTGAATTTTATGTGTTTTTTTTTTTGAAAAATTTTCCTATAGCTCTTAAAAAATCATCCTATATATAAAACCAAATCAACAACACTCCATTTGATTAGGTGATCTTACAGTTTTGTTAACAAAACTGTCTAAAGTTTGTTGAATTTTTAGAGATTTTTTTTGCTAATATATTTCCTTGTAACAATTAATGGCTGGGTCAACAGATGCTGCTACGCCCGCGCTACGATTTTCGTCAGGATCGTTTTCAGAAAATATATCCAATGCATGGAAAATTAAATGCATAGCTTTGGAAATATTGGCGATTGTTAATTTTTTGTTTTCCTCTAATGTATTATCAATTATCATAACGTCATCTTCTAAAGCATGCTGAATATTAATGGATAATAAATTTTCATTATCAAGCTCCTCATAGTGAGACAATAAGAGTTTATTAATGTCATACTCTTCCATTCCTTCAAATTCGGCTTCTATTTATAGCTAAATTTAATCGACGAAAGTTGAAATTGCAACAAAGCAAGCTGAGTTTTGTTAATTTTTAAAAAGCGACGCAAATTGAAACGATGCAAGTCGGAGCTCTAGTGTATCGTATTTTTATATTTTCGTATATTATTTATACATATATGTATTAATGTATATATTTATTTATTTATAATATACATACATATGTATGTATGTATGTATATAATCTCCTGTCGTTCCTAGTTGACCTTAAACGACTATAATTTTCCAACTTGTTGTACTTTGTTGTTGATTGGTCATTAGCATGAATTAAAAAAAAAGAAAAAAAAATCAAATTCAAGAAAGACAATGAAATGGTAAAACGCATTTCTTTGGTTCATGTTACTGTTTGTCATGCACTTTTCATATTCACGGTAATTTTGTACGAAATGTCACATAATGAAAGAGAAATAATAACATATTGGTTTGAACGTAAATAATTAGTTCATACTTAATTAGCATGCAACATTAACAACAACAACTAATACTTGTATCATCATTGATCGCATTTCACATGTACATACATACATACAGACATACATACATACATACATGTTGCACAGCACAATTCTTTTTCAATTCATTTATTAAGAGCCGAAGTTTTAAGTTTGAATATGAATGTTTGTATGTATGTGTTAAATTTTGTAGGCATTATTTATAATTTGCCATCTGCTGTCATTATTGCTGCTGCTGCTACTGCACTGCCCCTTCTAATAAACCATTCCATTCAGCCAGTAATCCAGCCTGCCAGTTGACTGTATAAGCCAATCTATTCAGTTAACCATTCATGATATTATAATTTTAAGTTTTTGTGTAATTTGCGGTTAATATAATGATTTTATATAAGTTCGCATAAATATACATATGTATGTATATTTGTGTATGTATGTTTGTATGTGTTTATATAAAAACTGTATGTGCATTTCATATAAAGAGAATCACTGAATTGTCTAAATGTAATGAAATTAAAAAAAGTAAAAATATAGAGTGCATGCTATAACTACAAGTATGTTGTTAGTTAATGAAACTGCATTATCAACAGACAAATGGGAATGTAAATGCATTTAATATGTATGTATATTCTATTGTTTAATAAAAAAAAAAAACACACAAACAAAATGTTAAAAACGCCGCAAAAATATAAAAATCTGGAACTAGATGATTTTTTAAGGTAAATACCGGGTTATCCATTTCGTGGTTTCAAAAGTAAATGTAAATAAAACCCATATAAAATATTTTTTTTCATGATATTTCTTTTTTTATTGTAAAGTTTGAACGTTGACATTATGTGTGAAACACTAAATCATTTAAATGACCTCCACGCGAAGTGTTGCAAAGCATTGATTCTTTTGAGATAATTTTCGACCACTTTTTAACACATATTGGGCGGTATCTCAGCCATAACTTGACGAATGTTGGTTTTTAAGTGCTCAAGAGTTGAAGGTTTATCTGCATAAAAACGGTCTTTCGCGTAGCCCCACAAAAAAAGTCTAATGGCGTCAAATCGCATGATCTTGGTGGCCAGTTGATATCGCCACGACGAGAAATTACGCGGCCAGGAAATGTCTCTTGCAATAAAGCCATATTCGCTCGAGTTGTGTGGCATGTGGCACCGTCTTGTTGAAACCACATATTCTCCAAGTCGTATTCTTCAATAGCAGGCAAAGAAAAGTCGGTTATCATATGACCATAACGCTCCGAATTGACGGTGACAGTCGTTCCATCGTCGTTTTCAAAGAAGTAAGGTCCAATCACACCTTCGGACCAAAGAGGGTACAAAGAGTGACTTTTTCTAGATGTAATGGCCTCTCTTCAATTACTTGAGGACTCTCAGAACCCCAAATACGACAATTTTGTTTATTAACATACCCACCGAGTGTGAAATGTGTTTCATCGCTGAAGAAAATTTTGTTCAAAAAATTGCCGATACGCACGATACGTGACTGTGGCAGAATCACCATTTTTGTAGTAGGTTTTGATAATTTTTATGCATTGTGTGATAGTTAAGCGATCCATTTTCGTCAATGTCAGACTTTCAACTGAAAAGAAAAAAAAATTGGTTTCACAACTTAGTTTGACAGATGTCGAATTCCAGTCCCATACTTTTGAAACACGAAATGGATAGCCCTTTATAAATGTGATTTATAAGTCGCAACAAATCAAATCGAAACTGATTCTTACTTCATGATATTTATTTATTTATTTATTTATTAATAACAATACAATTACAAATTATATTTAATTATATACAAGCTGAGTAACTTAGACCATGTGCTCGGTGTAGACCAGAGTCTGTGGTGGGAATCGAACCCACGACTCTCACGCTAATAGTCTAGCACACTACACACTAGACTATCAGGGCACCCAACATAATTTTTTTTTTTTTTTTTTTTTTTTTTGCGGGAAGGAGGGAAAATGCTTTATGCATTCATGAAGGTCGTCACCAGACATGATATGTCGGACTCACCCACTGGGTATACCGACTAAAAACCCGCCTTATCTCCTCACCGGGGAATCATTCCACCTCGGAACCACGGTTGTATTACGTCGAGGATGGCACCCAACATGATATGTTATACGATTTTCGATAGAAGAAATTATTTGAAATAGCAACATGGATCGCATTGCATTCTGTGTAACAAATAATTCTACCAAATGTATAATAATTTTAATTTTATAAAAATTTATGAAAACTCAGCGAATGGCTCCTGAGAATTTGTACATTTTTTCAACAGTATTCGATGTTTGCTTTGATACTCCATTTGAGATACTAGCTAGAGCCCCTTTCCCATTGTCATCACTAAGTGTAAATAGGATTTATGATGACATGGAATTTGTGTAGTGCTTAGCGTAATAGATTAACCCCGCTTAGGGAATTTGTGATATACGCTCGTTTCGACTTGAAAGATATTATAATGGAGTTAAGCATTAGTAGGCTAATATTTAAAAAAAATCCTCAGGTTTCATTGCACAGAAAATATTCGACAGAGAATATCTGAAGATATAAATGCTTCTATTTCTAACTTTAGTAAAGCACTTAAACAGGCTGCTCATCTGACGACTTTAATATAACGACAGAAGGGCTACACGACCTTGATACCCTTGAAATAAAACAAAGCTTAGGGAATGTACAAAACAGGTACTAGAACTCTTATAATACCAAAAATCGCATCTCTTACAAGTTATTTGGAAGGACTGGCGGTAATTGTGATGCACGTCTAAAAACCTTAAAAGACCTGTATTATTTAAAGCACCTTTACCAAATATCGTCAGATGTTGGGCGAGAAATGATGATGCGAGAGTTGACTTGTTTGGGGTCCACTTAAGAAGAAGCAATGATAATGCCTATTTACCATCTTCTATTGATATACCAGTACTATCGCTAACGTTTCTGGAATTGATACAATCAGCAAAAATATGCTAAAATGATACGTAAACCTGTCAAAAAGATCATACGAAAGCGGAGTCATACCAACAGGGTGGAAACATTTTTAAAAGTTGCTGTTGCCTAAATAAGCACCAATATTGAATGCAAACAGATGTACTCCGGACTCACAGATTGGTATAAGTTTGGCTTGAATTTTTGTAAAAATATTGCGAAACTTCTAGAAATTCATATTATCAGCTAAAAATTTGTAGTTAATGAAGAGTAACTAATTGAGTGCTCGCCAACTGACTGCAGCCGGTGTGCCAGAGGGTAGTATATTTGAGTGCCGATATATATATTAATTCCGATATGCCGGCCATACTCACTTTTCCACCTTTGCTAATAATACTGATTTCATTAGCGGAACATGAGAAACTTTACGAAGCTTTTCGATACATAAAGATACAAATTTTTCAGCTAAGAAAAATTGTTCCAATCTGTAGATAGATAATAAATGTAAAAGACCAATAATATCTGCTTGCAACCAAATAGTGCTACATATAAAGTATTCCTGCATTCATCTCTGTAGAGGCCTGAAATGAAAATTCCACGTATGTAGATGCTAAGTAAGCACAAATTAAATTAAAATCGTTCGAAATTAGCCTGAAGTTGGGTTGCAAACTTTTACTTCTCCTAAAACCTATGTGGCGCTATGCAATATAATGGAAGACAGTCTGAGCTTCTCAAAATCGAAAAATTCAATGAAACAAAAGAAAATCCTACTTATCATTACGTTTGCATCGAGGAATATTAAAAATTCTAACAAACATACATAAGGATCTCTTAGCGTGTTAACAACTGTCAATGCAGATATTGAAAAATATTTTGAAAAATACTTGAAAAAACTGCAACTCTAACGAAATCCTCGCAACATCTTGGACTTTTGTGAACACATTCACCAAAAAAAAAAAAAAAAAAAACGAGAGACACTGCAGCTTTCCTCGTCATACATGATTGTTAATATAAACTATGTACTACAATAGCTGAGTGAGAAGCTAGGTCGAAATCCTGACTGAAGGATTGTAATGACCAATTATGTAATGTATGTACTACAATCATAGCTGCCAGATATGATGATTTATCGTCATTTTGACGATTTTGAGCTCCAAAAATGTCATATTGACGATATGACGATTTTTAGAAAATGAAAATTTGCATCATATTCTTTACTTTAGTACATTAAAAGCCACTTGAAATTTTATATTTACTTTGCAGTTATTACTATTGCATATTTAAGTGATGATTTTTCTGTATCTTAAGTCTTTTTCATTGATTAAAAGCCAAAAAAATTAGAACCTCTGCACGAAGGGGAGTTCCACATACACATAGTCTGACTAAAGAACGAATTTTGTCTGTAACGCAGTGTGTGATCCACCGGCCAATCGACCACATACATATGTGCTCGCCGAGAAAGACGAGTGTTACGTAGGAATGCATGATTCTCGCTCGAGCGAAATCCGTTATAATAGCGATAGAACAGTGAAACACAAACAACATTACAACGATGCTCCAATGAATCAATGGAGTTCGATACCCTACAGTCATTAACGGGCAAACCCTCTTTTGCGCGGTCGAGAAGTCTCAAAATAGATGTTGAGGCGCCGGCCTGTACATGAGAGTTGTATTCTATTCTCTTTCGGATATACATAAGTGGTGTAAATAGTAAGAAGATGAAAAATGCGAACATCACACTGAATTTTCATTCAGATTTTGTGATTTTTTTTTACGATTTCCATGAACGTTTTTGACGATTTTGACGATTTTTTTTTCTAATATTTGACGATTTGATGCTTTATTTATCTGGCCTATACATTAGAGTTGTATTATATTCTCTTTCGGATATAAGTGGTGTAAATAGTAAGAAGATCAGATGAAGTGAAGTATTTCTTGCACTCTCTTAAGAAGCCAAGGCACTGAAAAATGTGTCGATTCTAGCGAACATCACACTGAATTTTCATGCCGAATTTGTGACGATTATTTTTACGATTTCCATGAACGTTTTTGACGATTTTGACGATTTTTTTTTTTTTTTTAATATTTGACGATTTGATGCTTTATTTATCTGGCAGCTATGACTACAATAGCTGAACTTATTGCGGGTGTTGATCAGGCATAAATAATTTTTTTTTCCATTGTTAAGATTTGATAACTCATTGTTATTTCAATGTAATTGAAGATTCAGTAAATATACCAAAAAAAAAAAAAAAAAAAAATACATTAAAAAGAAATGTAATGTAAATTATTTTAACACGACACAATCGATTCGATTAACTAAGAATAACTTTTTAGACATACAACTCATACAACCATTCAAAATTAAGGAATTAAGAATTAATAACTACTTAACCTCTTGGTGTAGTACTAATTTAATGGAGTTTGAATGTTAAAAAATGTAAATATATGTACATATGTATCCTGGGATTTATCAAACGATGGGCTAAAGAGTTTTCTGACCCTTATGTTACCAAACAATTGTTTACCACACTGGTTCGCCCAATTCTTGAATATGGATCTGTAATATGGGACCCTCAATACGCTGTACACTCTGACAAAATTGAATCAGTTCAAATACAGTTCTTATTATTTTGTCTTTGTGGTTTAGAATGGGATCCTAATAAAAGGTTACCTTCTTATGAAAAAATGCCGTCGTAAAATGCTAAATATTGTCTTTCTCCTGAAGCTGATTAATGGTGTTATCAAATCTCAATTTCTTCTGGAAAAACTTTACACAAGAGTACCTGTTCGGCCAACAAGATACTATAATTTCATAAATATAAAATATTAAACAATTAACTATGCGAACTTCGATACATATGTATAGCTTCATAGAGATCTATACCTTCATATAGATTTTAACAAAAATTTGGAATCCATTAAAAAAGCTATAATTTTGCAATTAAACTCAGTTAATTAATAACTTTTCAATTTTTCAATTTCAATTTCATTTATTTACAATAACATTATTTACAGGTAGTTCTTAAATTATTATTAACAATGAGATCAGGATTATGTCCTCTACAGCATAAAAATATTTGGAAATTATAAAAAACATTTTTAATGGGCGACATAATGAGTTTGGAGAAAAAAAGTGCACAAAAACCTATTTGAATTTAATTTTATGTTTAGAAAAAAAAACTTACTGGCTACTTAGTACTACCAAAGAAAATAAAGTATAAAGAATGTGCATTTGAACATATTTTGGAATATTTTTCAAAAATATTTCATGACGCGGGGGGAAAGATAGGAGGGAAGATAACAGAAACGAAGAGCGTAACAATGCGTTGCTCTCATCGTTCGTTTTTGTTGTTTGACCACTTTTTTATTAAATTTTCTGAAATCACTTATTCTGGTCAGTATTGCCACGAAAAAAAATATTGTAACCAACATTTGTGAAAAAAATTACCAAATAAGAAAAAATATAACCAAAATTAAATTCACAGTTTTTTTTATTTTATTTTTCAAATATAAATTATAATTAATACAACGTAATAAGAAAAGAAACAAAAAATAACAAACTAAAATTTTAGTCTTACAAATTAATTCATTTCTACAAACAAAAGATCTTTTTATAAGAAAAATAAATAACAAAATCCCGAAATTTTGGTTAAAAATAGCTAAACGGCAACACTAGTTGTGATTAGTGAGCAAGAGAGAGAAAATAAGTTGAGAGAATTTATTTATTTACAGCCATAGAAAACTGTCAATAATATACGATACTTTGATTTTCATTTCATCAACATACATATGTAAAGCTATCTATCTTAATAATTTTAGATAAATAAAGATAAAATAAAAAATCCATTTTTTTTATTAAAAGAACATAAAGCTATCCATCTTTGGCTTAAAAATTATACCTAGTTTTTTTTTAGATAAACAAAAATAAAAAAACCCATTTTTTATTAGAAGAAAAAATAAAAAATTAAATACGGCCAGCTAATGACATAGAACATTTTTAACATAAAATATTTTTTGAGTGTTATTCTGAAATAAAATGATAACGCATCCGCTACACACGTGTTCTTGTCGCAGTCTGATCGACAACTAAATCAAATAACACAAGAATGCGTGTGAGTTCTCTCTGCACAATTGTGCGGGTCGTAATGTTAAACAAATTTTGGTGAGAGCGGGTCGTAATGTTACAACCCGCCATAAGAAATTTTACTTCTACATGATGCGCATTCTTTATATCCATATCCTTTGGTACTACTTAGGATGGAACTAACTCATTAATATAATGATATTCCGAATACGAACAACGTCGGTAAAAATTTTGTAATGGTCCATCAAGCTTATTTTATACCAGCTCAATTGTCGCTAGAACATGAAGCCGATGGGTCGAAAAATACCAAGAAAGATTAAAAATCAATTTTAAAAGTTTCTTTATGTGACATTTTGCTATTTTAGCCCAAACAGGGCATCGTCGGATGGAAAATGGATTTTAAGATAAGTTTCTTGTTATTATGGTTCAGTTTTGAATTACGATTAATAAACGGATATAATATACGAGTTAGTAAATTCACTTTATTAACTATATAACCTATATGGTCCTTGAATTTAAGTTTCGAATACAAGACTACACCCAAGTACTTAACGTTATCTTCCCACTGAATTAAATCATTATTGAAATAAATACCATTCTGTGGGACAAAGCATTCCTTACGTTTTCTTGTGAAATATATTGCCTGTGTCTTGCTACTATTTAATAGTATTTTCCAGCTATTAAAATAATTAGATATTTCAATTAGGGCTCTTTGCAAATTGGATATATGTAATTTCATCAGCTAATAAACCAGAACAAATGACTGCTGTGTCATCAGCAAATATAGACAATGTGCAATAGTCCAAACAGGGGAAATCCGCCGTGTATATATTATATAGTATGGGTGAGAGGCATGATCCTTGTGGACATTCACTAATGACTTCAAAACGCCTAGAGCTGTGTGAGCCCACTTGAACTTTAAAGGTTCGACCATTGATGAAACTTTGAACTATTTTGATTAGTTCTGGGGGATAATTAATAACTTCAATCTGGTTTTCTTTGTTTTTTTTTTTTAACTTATTTTTTGTATTGAAATAATAATAACGATATAAAATGTAATAGTCTGTAAGGAGATTTTCCATAGACTTGAAATAAATAAATAAATAAAATAAATCTGTAATGTTACCTTTTGTTACTCACTTTCGATAAATCAGTTCTGAAACCTCAGTACTATATCTAAAACTAGTAAATTGAAAAATTTCAATTAGTAGCCATACAAATATAGTCTTAGGGCCATTATTACAACTTCCCGTTAAAGTTGGGGTTAGTTAAAGGTACCTTTAGCTAAAGTGAACGTCAAAGTTAGCTTTAACTTATTTTCGTTATTACAACTTACAGATGAAAAAAATTTAACTTTTTCAAAAATATGGCAATGCCGGTGCAATATCGATAACTTTTGCCACTTTAAAAAAGTTCTTTAAAAACCCAGTGGCAACGACGTGCTTTCTTATTTGTTATGTTTATTATTGTTATTTTGTTTACAAAGTTTGTGTGTCGTGAATTTAGTTTATTTTTTTTATAATTTGTGATTTTTGTGTTTTTTGTTAAAAAAAAAATGAGTACTGCCGCAAAATATCGAAAAAATATTCAGCGGAGGAAGAGGTTTTGTTGGTAGACTTGGATGCCGTAGTGTGCCACTTGATCGCGAAATTTTTTAGGTGCTTACATTTACCCTCATGACTTTCTAAAATATCCGCTTAGACCAATTACTAGAGTCCGACCGAACTCCAAATTTCGTTCGGTACCGAACCCGAACTTCGGCCAATTTTAAAGTTCGGCCGAACCCGTACTTAGTTCGAGTTTCAAAGTTCGGTGAACCCGAACTTTTTGTTATTAAATATTAAATCAGAAATACATTTTTGAAATTTATTGATAAAAACAAAAAATAACGAATTCATAACATTTAATAATACATAAAATAATAATAAAGAAAAAATTTGTACTTTTTAGTTATTTAGAAAAGAAATGCTTTGTGCCTCTTTTTTTTTGAGAAAAATATAAAGATCGATTAAGTATATGTAGTTTGTACTCTAGTACTCAAAATTCATTGTTTTTATATTATAATGGCAAAATAGTAATTTTTCTGCATTAATGCCTTTAAGGTTACTTCGTCTATCTGAATAAAGTTGGCCAGCAGCACTAAATAGTTGCTCACTAGAAACATTCGTTGGCGGTGCTGATAGATATTTCCTGGCTGCAGCCTTAAGGTTTGCAAATGAACAGGAGTTCCAATATTCATATATATTTGTTTTGCGATCACATAATGGTTCAGATATATAGATTTTGATTTCTTCCTCGAAAATATTTTCCTCTCGAGGTTGATGTGAAGCAGAATCATGCTTTTCCCATAAAGATGAACCTCTTTTCTGCTTTTTTTGGCGTCTTTTTGATTCCGCCTCTGATACTTTTTCCATCACGGTAGATGTTTCAAAATTAATTGAATTATTTAAAAAATTAATTATATCCTGTGTGGATTTTTCCAACTGTTGTGTAGAAAGATATTTAGACTTAAAACGTGGATCGAGTAATGTTGCAACACTCAAAACACTCATGGTTTCTAAAAATTGAAATCTCCTCTTTAATGTATCTTCTAAAGATTGTTTTAATTCAATTTCCGTCTCATTTTCAACAAGCTTCGATAATAGCATTTGGAATATGGGAATTACTAAGGAAATCGGTGACGAATCTCCCGAGATATCAAGTGTAGCTTCATAAAAGCTTTGCAGTAAATTTACTGTAAGAATTTCTATTTTTTTAGTTTTTAATTAAAATTAATTAAATTAAATAAAAAGTTCGGTGTTCGGCAAAATTTTGACCGACAAAGTTCGGCGTTCGGTCAAAATTTTGCCGAACACCGAACTTTGGCCGAACGTCACTTTTTACCGTACACCGAACCCGTACCCGAACGTTCGGTCGGACTCTACCAATTACTATTAAAACTATTAAAATATAAACGTTTATTTTTCATGTTTATTTTTGAAGTTGCCATATCGAAAATAGTATATGATATGGCAACTTCAAACATAAAGGGACCTTTAAATGTTAAAGGTAGGATGATCTTCCCTTTAGCTTAACGCTCACTTCTATCTCATTGGGTACTTATAATAATGAAAATCAAGTTATCTGGCCGTTAAAATCCTCCCTTTAGTTAACGGCAAGTTGTAATAATGGCCCTTAATGTTTGACCATAAAATTGCGATTCATTTTCGTAAATAACAATGGCCTATGTATACATACATGTGAATATGTATTATTGTATGTGTCTTTATAAATGCATGTAAACAAACATGTATGTACATATGTATGCTTGCATGTATGTATGGATATGTGATTTTATATGCAAAACTGTTTTCTTATTATTAAAGTAGTTATTTTCTCTAATTATTTATAGAAAAAAAAAAAATAAAAAAAAATAATAATAATAATAATGAATAAGTAAGTAAAAAACAAAATCATACAGTTGATGTTAATGTCATCAAAAGGCACATTTAAATTGTTCAGTTATTGTTGTATTGCCAGCGTAGTTATTACATTGTTTATGTATTTTTTATGAATAGCTTCACAAAGGCATGAATGGATATACAGTCATGGACATTAAATTAGCACAAAAATTTGTCTTAAAAACAATTTATTTTTTTTTATAGTATTTTAAGTCTATTTACAAAAAAAAATTAAACATAAAAACATAAAAGGCATATTCTTCTTTAAAGCAAAAACAAAAATTTTGACTAAATTGCCGATCGTGTGCTCATTACAGCCTGCAACATATCAAATGCTAGATTTTAGCTGGACAGTAAAATAGCACAATATTAAAATTTTTGAAATAAAAATAATATACAGAAGGACCTTGATTATCCGTGATTCAATTATCCGGCAACATCAATTATCCGGTATGGAAAAAGAAAATTTTTTGCATCGACTTAATTTTATTTTGGATCGACTTAAATTTTTCTGCATCGTTTAACCGTGATTACCGTGATTATAAGCAAAAATTTTTTTCTATTATTTTGGACAAACAAGCGAAAAAGGGGAATTCCCTCTTTAGTACATGAAATCCTTATCTACTGTTCACTGTTTTCTGACAAAATAATTTTTTTTTTATATTTTTGAAACATGTACATATGTATATAAAATCCTTGAATTATTTAGTTTTTATATAAATATGTACATATTCATTTATTAATTAATAAAAATATCTATTAAAAAACTAGCCAAAATAGGTACTCAATTAACTGGGAAAATCGATTATCCGGAATGCTTCCGGTCCCGACCATCACGGAAAATCGAGGTCCCACTGTATTTTAATAAATAGTAAAAATATTATTATTTTTCGTTTACTTGGTCAATATTTGGTAGAATAGCCTTAATTTTTAAGCACCGCGTGGCATCTACGGGACATACTTTCAATCAAATTCTGGCAACGTTCTTGGGGAATCGAGCCACAAATCGTTCAAATTTTTGTACTTTTGTTGAGCAATTACACATTTCACATCGTGCCAGAGGTTTTCAATCGGGTTTAAGTCAGAGCTTTGCGCCGGCCAGTCTAAAACGCGAATGTGCTCTTTGTAAAACCAGCTTAGACGTGTGTTTGGGATCATTATGTTGCATAAATATGAATGAAACTGGCATGTTTTCAAAAGCATTTGGTTCCATTTTGTTCTTCATAATGTCCAAATACTTGTAACGGTCCATTTTTCCATTCATTTTGACGATTAGACCCACACCGTGCCATGAAAATGATCCCCATACCAAGATGCTTCCTCCACCATGCTTTATGGTCTTTTGAGTGTAACGTGGATTAAATGCCTGCCATTTTGGCCGATGAACAAAGACTCTCCCATTTATCTTTGTTTCATCACTCCAAAGTATTTTTTTCCAGAATGAGAGGTCTTTATCCTTGTAGGAAAAAAATCATAATCAAACTATAAATGGATTTTGTGCTAATTTAATGTCCATAGCTGTATATACATCCATACATAGTACATATGTATGTATGTATATATTTTCTTCAAGTTCAACATTAACATTAATTGTTATAAAATTTGTATTAAAATTAAAAAAAAAAAAAAAAAAATAATGACTATAAATTCAATAGGTTCGCTTGTTAGACAGACACAAATAAGTCCAATGTTTGTAACCATTTGCTTAAACTATGCTTAGAAAGAAGTTGTAAGTCTTAAAAAAATTTGTTATAATACAATGAAGAATTTTATGTAGGGTTGTACAAGAAAAATTATGCATAAAACTGTAATATCTAAAGAGGAATTTGTCAAGCTGGTAATTATGTATGTACGTCAAACGTATGTATACATATTGAAATGAATAAATACTGCTACGCCTTATTGCATTTACAACGATCATAATGCGTGTAATTTGCTACTCCATTTAACAGCTACTTAATTAAGTCTGTATAGTTATAGCAAATATACAAGATTACCAGATTTTTGAATAAACTTGTTTTGAATGTTTTACTTCAATTTGATTTGAATCCTTCATAGTTCCAATTAACGTATGTACATATGTATAATTAAAATTATATAGCAATTATATATGTATGTATAAGTATTATATAATCTAAATGAAACGTCTTTTATGTTGTCCAAAAATAAATAAAAAAAAGAGGGCTACAGAATGCTAATTTCATTTTAATTTAATTTGCTACGATTTATTATTTTGTATTTACAGAAGCTACATATTCTTAAATTAATTTCTATTTGATTTCTCACATTAAAAGATATTTAATACACACACGACAGGGAGTGAGTGCAGTTGTTAATTTATAATTCGGACACTTTTTACATTTAATATTCCATTTTTTTTTATAGTAAAATAACTTCAAATTGAGAATTTACATACATGAGATGAATAAAAACAAATTAATATTTACATTCATGTACCGGGTTATCCATTTCGTGGTTTCAAAACTAAACGTAAATAAAACACATATAAAATATTTTTTTCATTATATTTCTTTTCTTATTGTAAAGTTTGAACGTTGACATTATGTGTGAAACACTACATCATTTAAATGATCTCCACGCGAAGTGTTGCAAAGCATTGATTCTTTTGAGGTAATTTTCGACCACTTTTTGACACATATTGGGCGGTGGTATCTCAGCCATAACTTGACGAATGTTGATTTTTAAGTGCACAAGAGTTGAAGGTTTATCTGCATAAAAACGGTCTTTCGCGTAGCCACACAAAAAAAAGTCTAATGGTGTCAAATCGCATGATCTTGGTGGCCAGTTGATATCGCCACGACGAGAAATTACTCGGCCAGGAAATGTCTCTTGCAATAAAGCCATATTCGCTCGAGTTGTGTGGCATGTTGTTGAAACCACATATTCTCCAAGTCGTATTCTTCAATAGCAGGCAAAAAAAGTCGGTTATCATAACGCTCCGAATTGACGGTGACAGTCGTTCCATCGTCGTTTTCAAAGAAGTAAGGTCCAATCACACCTTCGGACCAAAGAGCACACCAAACAGTGACTTTTTCTGGATGTAATGGCCTCTCTTCAATTACTTGAGGATTCTCAGAACCCCAAATACGACAATTTTGTTTATTAACATAGCCACCGAGTGCGAAATTTGCTTCATCGCTGAAGAAAATTTTGTTCGAAAAATTGCCGATACGCACGATACGTGACTGTGGCAGAATCACTATTTTTATAGTAGGTTTTTATAATTTTTATGCGTTGTGTGATAGTTAAGCGATCCATTTTCGTCAATGTCAGACTTTCAACTGAAAAGAAAAAAATTGGTTTCACAACTTAGTTTGACAGATGTCGAATTCCAGTCCCATACTTTTGAAACCACGAAATGGATAGCCCTTTATTTAAATATATATTAAATTAAAAAAAATATTTACCTACCTAATACATACAGTGAGCGTCAAAAGAAAGTGTACACTATGTATAAAATTCTAACAATCTCAACTCAAGTTTTCCACTTAAGGAGAGTGCCCGAAAAAATTTTACAATATTTCCAAAATTTTTTAATTCTTTTCTTCTTGTTTCAATTTTAAAAACTGGCAATAAAATAATTTAAAATAAAAATTAACGGTAATTTATTAATGTATATTTTTTTGAATTGTACACTTTCTTTTGACGCTCACAGTATATTACCTACCTTTCACAGGAAATTTTAAACAATACATGATCGTTTCTAATTATGTGTCGCACTTTTTTTTAAAACTATACTAAGAACGTATTAACGGTAATTGAAATGCTTAATAAAGAAAATAAAAGCATTGAAAGATAAAACGGAGTAAGCGTAATTTTCCCAAAAATTATTTATATTACTGACTTTGCAATAAAATAAAAAAAAAAATCGTTTTCAATTAGTTGTCAATAGCTGTACATACATACATACATATGTATGTATATACATACATATATATTTATTTTTAATTTTGTTGAGAAATAATTAATTTAAATACCATCACTTTTTCTCTTTCAGAACATTTATACTGATGACAGCTCACCAATGTCCACATCTGATGTTGAAAGTTTTACAGGCAAAATCGTTTGTAACATCGATGGCAGCTCTTATATAATCGACGCTGAAAAGGCAACATTATCGAGCATTAGCGATAATTCTTTAAGTGGTATGTAATGTTGCAGAACAGAAAACTCAAATGTAAATGTCATTTATTATGTTTTACAAGATTTTTAAACACTCATTATACATACATATACAGTGGTGGTCATATAATGAAAACATTTGTAATCATAGTAAATTATTCGTTTTATTTTGGAAATTAAAAAAAGATAACAAAATTATTTTTCCACATCTTAAATCTAAAACTTAAACACTTTCCAGCACACTTTTTAAATACATATATAATTTTAAATTCTGTAAAGAAAAAATATTAAAAAATGTTTTATTGGATTGGTCATATACTCGTATAATTAAAAAATTAACTATTTTAATTTTAATTACAATATTTGTTTGTTTTTCTTGTACTTACAATCAATATTTCATGGGGTAACGTTTGATTTTAATAACATTAGCACATCTGTTTGGCAAACTCTCAACTAAATGCCTACAGAAAGATTGAGGAATAGCCTTCCAACAGATTTCAATGTTTTGCCACAATTCATCAGCATTTTTGGGATTTTTGCATTCCATCCTCTTTTCAACTTGACTCCACAAGTTCTCAATTGGATTGAGATCAGGGAATTGAGCTGGCCATTTTAAAACTTTTATATTTTGTTCCTCTAAGCAGCTCTTCGCAAGCCGTAAAGTGTGCTTAGGGCAGTGATGTCAGACGATAATTTTAAAAATCCCTATGTTTCTGAAAAAAAATCCCTTTTTTCCCACATGTCCAAAACACTATTTTTTAAGAAAAGTAAATTTTATTTACATTAACAATGGTTTGTACATTAATTAATTCAATATATACATATATATTTTTTAATTTCATAAAAAAAATATCACAAAAATAATGCATAAAGTAAAAAAGTTATTTTTTGAAAATAATTATAGAGTTCTTCAGAGATCATTCTTTTAAAATGACTAGCTGTGCACTTAAAGCTAACGCAGTTCATTGTATTAGACTGTAAATGAGATCTAATTATACAAATTGAGTTTAAAATATCGTGACTTAATTTGTTTCTTTTCTTTGTTCTTACATCTGTAACCACAGAAAATATTCTCTCGGCATCCGCATTGGCGTGTGGCTTTACCACAATATGTTTACCAATTTTGCGAATTTGGAAATACCAAAAGATCAATAAAGTTTTTTGATTTGCACAGATGAGACCAAAATTTCTCCACGTCTAGTTTAGATAAGCTCTGCTTTTCATGCTCGGAGAAATTGTATTCTATTGTCAACCACTCTTGTGTAAGACTGTTTATATCAATATTCACCCTTATTCTGGTTATCGTCGTCGTCGTCGTCGTTACCAAAAATGATGTCGATAAAATCAGAGTCGACACAACACAATATCGACGGCGTATTGACTCACAGAATACCAAATGTGTGTCGACAGTCATCTATAACTGTCAATAACGACAAACAGAATACCAATTTTAAACTGTCGACGCAAGACGACGTCGACGACGACAACCAGAATAAGGGTGATTAAATTTTTGGCACACTAATTTAAATTGAAAAACATGTTTATTAATGCCACCAATGGCTACTTCTGGGCTTAAAAATTCCATTTCTTTAAAAATTGTATAATTTTTTAAAGGTAGTCTTCTTTGGGTTTCCTCTAAGGCAGTTATGTAAAATTGGAGACAGTCGGATTTTATTTGATAGGCACTTTGCTGTAGAAAACTTTTTAAAAAAGTTTTAATGACTCAAAATGGAGTACATGAGCTAATGGGTTTTTTGATTGGAAAAGTGCGTTCATCGAATTATTTGGGAATGTTGAATGTTATTATTTTTTTTTTTTTGATTAATGTGTTAAAAAAAGACAATTTTAAAAATTCCCTACATATCGCTTAAAATAAAAAATCTCTCCCTTTTTCCCTAAGTTTTAAAATTTTTGAAAATATCCCTACAAAAAGGGAAAATTCCCTACATCTGACATCACTGGCTTAGGGTCATTGTCGTGCGTGAACTGCCATATTAATGGTAAATTATCCTCCGCGTATAGTATCATTGTATTTTCAATGATGTGTTTGTAAAGATGTTGATCCATTCTTGAACTGATCCGTACAATAGGCCCAATGCCACGCCAAGAAAATGCACCCCACAACATAATGTTGCCGTTACCATGCTTAATTGTTTTGATGGTGTATCTGGGATTGTGTTGTTGGTTTACTGGACGCCATACATAACGTTTTCCGTCTAATCTCCATCGGCAAAATTTGGATTTGTCGCTCCATAAAATATTTTTCCAAAAACTCATTGGTTTTTTAACGTTTTCTTTGGCAAATTCCAATCTGGATTTAAAATTTTTTTTTGGAGACGAAAGGTTTTCGTTGTGCGATGCATCCACGTAAAGCAGCTTCATTAAGGCGTCGTCTAATTGTTCTAGATGATGTATTAATGCCATATGATGACTCCAATGCAACTTTTAGTTGTTTAGAACTTTTAAATGGGTCAGCTTTAGGGGCTTTTACGACAATATAATCTTCCCTGGTTGAAGTTTTACGGGGTCTGGGGGCTCTGGGTACATTATTACTGACTCCATATGTATCAAAATATTTTAACGTATTATTAATTTTTCCTCTAGAGCAACCAAGTAACTGGGAAATTTCATTTACCGTCTTCCCGGAGTCTTTGAGGTTATGTATTATCTTCCTTTCTTCTTCCGAATAACTTGGTCCTTTTCCCATACCTGATGATTAATTTTTGTATACATTTTTGCTTATATCACTTACAACATACTTACCAATAAATTTACACAAATCAAACGAAATTTGATATTAAAAATATGGTATTAAAATAGCAAAATTTAAAATGTTTTAATTATGTGTCCACTTTAAAAACAACACTTTCACTAAATAATAACTTATGTTGTAATAAATCTGAATAGAAAAGGAAAATAAAGAAGTAATCAATTGTAAAAGAGATCAAACTTATCATTCCAATGGAAAAGTCGCGTTAAAAAATTAAGAGATGATAAAAAAAAAAATAGAACAAATGAGAGATCAAAATAATGTTTTAATTACAATAGTTTTCCGATTTAACGAACCTATATGTTGTCAGGCCTGTTCGTAAAATCGAAAAGTTCGTTATATGCAGTACTAACTTAAATGTGTATGAGAATAAGTTAAAAGTACATAAAATATTTTTTTTTAAATGTATTTTATAAAAATTAATTATTTTTTATAAAAATTAAAAATTAAAAATTTTTTATTAAAAATTATTTTATAAATATTAATTATCATATATATTATTTCTAAAGCACTTTTTTTTGTCGGTTGCAAATATCTCCCATACCACCGCATCAAATTTAATGAATAATATCTCATTTTAAAGCTTATATCTAACACTAATGCCGAAAAATAATTAGAAATTGAAAAATTAATATTTTCATTGATAAAAATTATATTTTATATAGAACTGCATGATAATACTGTTGTCATTATGATTATATGTTTTTGTTCAAGTGTGTACTAATACAGGGTCGCTTAATAGTAATGCAGTTCTACATAATATAGTATGTATTAAAATCCATTCTGGTTAGTTTATTACTAAGTCAGTTATATATAATATGGATATTAAGTTGTAAAAAGCTGTTTTGGCAATACTTTGCAGTAGTTGTTAGATCAAGTGCGATAAACAGGGTCGCTTAATTGTAATGCTATTCCACATAATATATAAAGTTGAAAAATCCATTTTGGTAATGTCGTTATTGTCATGGCATTGTGTGTTTTATGAAGTGTAGTAATACGGTGTCTTATCCAACAGAATTTTTAAACTCTTTAAATCCATCGGGTTTACCACCTCATTAACTGATTTTAAAGACAAATGCAATTATAATGGTAATCAGAAATCTTAATGCTAAACAGGGATTAATAAATGGTACCAGGCTAATCGTAACAAACTTGAGAGAGCACATCATATCAGCAAATCAACCGAATCAACCTTACACCTTACAACTGTGCCCTTCCGAATGACACGAAAACAATTCCCTATGAAAGTTGCTTTTGCTATGACGATAAACAAAGCACAAGGTCAAACCCTTCAAAAGGTAGGATTGTATTTACCAGAACCGGTCTTTTCACATGGGCTTACACGTGGCTTTTCCTCGAGTGCGTACGTTTAAAGATATTTTTGTTTGTATTAAGGATTCGTACGGGGAAAAAGTTAACGATGATCATGTCATTACCTCTAACATTGTATTTAAAGAAGTATTATAAAAGCATTTAGACATATGTATGTATGTATTATTAAATATGTATGATATATTATGATTTCTAATATTTTTATACTTTTAATAAAATTTCTATTAATTATTTTCATTTTATGTTACAAAAATGACAACTAACGGTGCGAAATATTCGCACGGGTCATCTAGTTTTTTATAAAAATTAATTATTTTTTATAAAAATAATACAAACAAAGGAAACAATTCATATCACAAAATAATTGTTATTTTATAAAAAAAAAATAAAAAATAATAATTCATATTACATTAGTACACATAAAGAACAAAAACATCAAAAAATTCTTTGAAACAAATCTATTTAAAAAATTGATTTAGCAATGTTTGTTTTTTGATGTAGAAATTTTCATTTTTATTGCTTCTTCTTGAAGCTCTCTTAAAATCATTGATTTTGAAAAATCAATATTATTTTGCTGCGTCCATTTAATGCAGCTTTCAAAATATTTGACTGCATCCTCGTGTCTTATTTTGGGATCCATGTTTTCGACAACATCCTCCTCATCATTACGCTCAATTTCTTCTTCATCAAAAACAAAAACATCAAAAACAAAAAACACCGCTTAAAACAACGGTATATTTTTTTTATTTTATTTATATTTGTCAAATGTCATTTTATCTTCATTCAAATAATATTTTTATTTGTTCGTTAAACTGAGTACAAAAAATAATTTTTGTTCGCTATTTAAGGTACTCAATAGGAAAAATTTGCCTATTCGTTAAATGCGATGTTCGTAGAAACGAATGGTCGTTAAATCGGAAAACTACTGTACATACATATATGACCACACTGTATGTATATCGTTAGTATAATTCGCAAATGTGTTAAGTCCCTTTATTCAAATTTTACAGGAGACACAAAAAACATTGTAGCTTTTACAGTTTTTAAAATTTGTAAACTGTTTAAACGCAATTATTTTTACAAAATAATAATAATATTAATATTAATAACTAATAATGTTAATTATTATTATTATTACTAATTAATTAATAATATTAATATTAATATTTTTCGTAGTTTTGTGGACTTTGCGTTTTTGCAAACCACAAAATTACAACAACTTTAAACTATATAATGACATGTTTTGTTGTTGTAAAATATGTATTATGCATAATGTTACCGTTTTGCATTAAAATCTCAATTTTGGAAAAAAGTGGACTTAGCATCTTTGCGAATGAGTCTAACGATATTGTCTTTCGAAATATTGTCAGAAATGTTCCTAAGATTCAAAAGAAAATAATAATAATGAAAAACGATTAATTCGATGATAATGGTGCTAATAAATAGTGTAGCGATGTAGTATAAATTATAAATAATCAGTCTAAGGGCCATTATTACAACTTGCTGTTAAACTTGGCTTTAGGTACCTTTAGCTAAAGAGAACTGTAAAATTATTTTCGTTGTTACAACTTACAGGTAAGATAAATTTAACTTTTTCAAAAATATGGCAGTGCCGGCGCAATGTGGATAACACTGCTCAATTAAACAGGCTTTTTTTGTTGTACATGCTCATTTTGTTTATATTTGAAGTTGCCATATTGAAAATAATATATTATATGGCAAGTTGAAACATAAACTTAACTTTAAAAGTTACCGGTAGGATGATCCTCCCTTTAGCTTAACGCTCACTTCTACCATATTGTCCACTTATAATGAAATGAAAAACAATTTATCTGCCCGTTAAAATCCTCCCTTTAGTTAACGGCAAGTTGTAATAATGGCCCTTAAGATAAGATACATATTTTCTTAATAATTAGAACTTTTAATTCCTTGAAGGTGAAGTGAAGGAGTTTTGTAGACTTTAGATATTTGCATATGTTTAAATCTCCATAGTTCTAACATGCAAAGCAAACTGAATGAGATAATAAAGTTAGCAAAAGTAAGCAACATATAGTATATTTGGGTTTTTTTTTTTTTTTGTAATACATTACCATTGCCCAGGGGATGGGCCCCTATTCACAAAGTGCGTTTAACCTAGAAAAATATGTTCGAAATCTTTCTACGCCGCTCGGGAAGCCTCCAAATAAACTTCATAGGCACCGGCCACTACTTGAAATGTAATTGGTATAAATAGTAAGGAGGTCAGATGAAATGATTTATTTCTTGTATCGTTTTAAGAAGCCAAGGCACTTGAAAACTTCTTTTGACGCATGCAAAAACTTTGCTGGCTTTAGCGAAAATCTCATTAAATTTTATCTCCAGATTATCTTATGTCGCGCTTATGAGACAGCAAACAACATTGGCTTTTTCTTACATTGAAATCTACCCTATTCAGGCAAGCTCATCCTGTGATCTTCGCTTTAATCTCGATAAGGCCTGATCTACGGTCAGAGCACTATGAACGACAAATGTTATTATCATCACCAAAAGATCAACAAGTATGAATAAATCCTTTTAATGGTTAGCCTTTACAACCAGTATTGCTCCTTACCTTTAACTAAACCCAAGTTTAACGGCAAGTTGTAATAATGGCCCTTAATCGGGCAAACTTGATTTCTTTCTTATTTTTTCAATTTTAGCCATTCTTAATTGCAATATTTAATTGAAAAATATGCAATAAGTGAGTGGTGGCATTCTGAAAGTGCATTATCTTGTGAGAAGATTGACACTTTGTTTGTTAAAATCGTTCACTTCAAATCAAAATTTTCAAAATTTTTGAAGGATCCTAATTGTTTAGCGCAAAATGTGTCAATCTCACGGTTGGGTGGCTACCAGAAGTTGGAACGACATGGCCGAGCCAGCGCAGCCGCTGGATGTTAATACGCTGCACAACGTCTATGTCGTTGAGGAGCTCACTGTTGGATCGGATGCGGAAATCATCGCCAACTCGCACTGGCCCGAAGATCTTACGTAGGACTTTTCTCTCGAATACTCTCAGTGCTTAATGGGGTCCATGTCACGGGTAGGCTGAGCGTATTGTAGAGTATTAGTTTTGTCGTACGAGAGAGGTCTCTGCTACTCAATAGCCTATTGAGACCATAGTAGCACCTGTGCAAGAGTGATCCTGCGCTTGATCTCCAGACTGGCATCATTTTTAGTGGTAACGGCGGAGCCAAGATAAATAAATTCCTTGACTATATCAAAAGTATAGTTATCGGCCGAAATCTGAGAATCAATAAGCCGCACGTCTCTACTTGTCGATAACATAAATTTTGGTTTACCCTCACTTACTGCCAGACCCATCTTAGTAGACTCCCGTTCAATAACACTAAAGGCAGCAGTAACATCTCGCTTGGTACGCCCTATGATGTCAATGTCGTCAGTGCCAATGCGATGCACGCCCGCCTCATGCAGTCAGAGGCTGCATGATAAGGGATCGCCTCGCACGGTATGAAAAGGTTCGGAGAGGTCCATTCCTACCTTGACGGAGCTGTAGGAATTGCTCAACGTCATTCTGCATAGCCTTATCAGCTTCGCAGGTATACCGAGCTCAGACATTGCGGTAAAAATACGATCCCTTATGGGGCTATCGAAAGCTGCCTTATAGTCCTGGTCGATGGTGGACTTGCCAAGTCTAAAGCCCCACGTGTTTTGACAAGTGGCTACAGTCGTTCACACAATACACCTGTAAGGACCTTATAAGCGATAGGGAGAAGGCTTATATCTCTGTAGTTGGCGCATATCGAAGGGTCTCCCTTTTTCATGGCAGGAGAGAGGACACTGAGGTTCCAATCGTTGGACATGCTTTCCTCTAGTCATATTTTGTGAATATGCTGGTTCATGCGCCCTACCAACTCATTACATCCGGTCTTAAACAATTCAGCGGGGAGGCCATCAGGACCTGCAGCTTTATTGTTTTTAAGACACACAATCGCGACTTTGACCTCTTCATGGCTAGGCGGCGGAATCTCCACGCCATCATCATCGGCACTTACTTAAGTCAATTCTTTAGTAAAATTATGGCTAGAAACATAGATTATATACTATGTATATATAACGATATTGAATGAAATCGAATTCAAATATCTATGTAATGTTCTTCTAGTATTTGTTATTAAAACTAAGTAGCGTCATTACAGCCTTGTAATGGATTGTGTACGTTGTATTTAATTAATTAACTACGGAACTGAAATTTTAATAAATCAGAAAATATAGAAATAAATACATAAGTCCGTTTAAATCGAATGTGTGTGATTAAAAGCATAGCTATTGGATATGTTTAGCAAAACAAACTTAAAGAATCCTTTATATTTGTAGTTTTTAAACTATTTACTTGTGCATAATAATTTTATAAAAAAAAATATATACCTCAAAAATATAATCTCAAGTTCAATATTTATAAGATTAATAAACTTTATTTTTTTTTTTTGTGTAGTTGCAGCTATTTCTTTTACCAATCAAAAAAAACATTCAATATTACAAACAACAAAATCATCGTCAAAATCAAGTGTAAATTCAAATACAAGTGCATCAAATTCAACCTCAAAGAATATTGCGGCTGCTGGTGAGGAGGTTCCGCGACAGGTTGAAAAACAAGCGCATCAGCCGTCAAATCCGGGAACGAATCCTAAGATTCATACCTTTCGAGTTGTGAGCGCAAATGATGCTAACGTTCAGCTTTTACGTGAAAATAATCAATTCAAAATACAGAAACCCATTTTAATGTGCTTTATTTGTAAACTCTCATTTGGCATTACGAAATCTTTTAGTTTGCATGCTAACACCGAACACGGTTTGGACTTGCAAGACCTGGAAAAACACTTGTTGATGCAACGCGAATATTCAAGTGCCATTATACAAAGAACTATGGACGAGAGTCCTCAAATTTCCTTTCTAGAACCTGTCGATACTGATGCGCCGTCCATGACTGGCTCTTCACCCACTGAAGATTTAAGTAGTATGGAAGCGCAAGCTGATAAAGAAAAAAATGGATCACTAAATACTGTAGCATCAAGCACAACCCATAAAGTCGCCATTTCGTCTTCAAATGCATCCTCACAGCAGGTAACAACCATTACATCTTGCTCTTCATCACCACCATCGTCATCTTCTTCTCCTATGTCACTTTGCTGTACAAACAGCAGCACAACTACTACTAGCACTACTACGACAACAATTTGTGATAAGTCCCAAGGCATCTCACCGCAGCTCGGTGACGATCAGCATTCTCAGTGTATATCAGAATCTCATGTCAATGCATCGGTAACATCTACAACTACCACTTGCACAACCACTTCAACCACTAATTCTTTAGAATCATTAAATTTAGACAAATCAAAGACTAATAACAACTATAACATAAGTGAATCGTTAGCAGATAATTTTTCATCTTCATCGACAACAACAACAACGACACCGGTTGCCTCATCATTTAAACTGTCGACTACAACAGCGACAACAACATCGACAACTGGATCGTCTTTGGCAGCAATTGCATTAACAGCAACAGCATTACCAACAACGGCAGTATCATCACCATCAACTTTGTCATCGTCATCCTTAACCCTAACAGTTGGGGTAGATTTATCGACGTCTACCGGAAATATAGCAACAGATGCTATTAGTACTGATAGTTTAGTAAATATTAATAAGTTTAATAATGATAATTCCAATTCCAACAACGATTCCATTGAACCTCAAGCACAAGACATACATACAAATACACCACAATCCTCAGATCTAAGTCCAAAATCAAACCACCATTTACCGCCATACCAATCGACGAGTCTAAGTTCTAGCGCAATGGGCGATTTCCTGCAACAGCATTTACATCGCCTTACTGGTGGTAGATTAACAGCTGACGATGAATCCCAACATAAAAACCTCGACAACGATAGCATGAGCTGGCCTCACCCTGCGGCGAATACATTTCCGTTGCCCGTAACCGCCTCCAATGCCTCAGTCGCACAAATAAGTTCCTTACACGCCTCACTGGCTGCTTTAAACTCCGAACAAAATACTAGTAGTGTTAAGTTAATAAGTAAGTTCCTTCAACATCAATTGGTTGCTGCACAACAACAGCAACAACAGCACCACCAGAAACAGCTCGTCTCTCATCCTTTAAATCACACCGAACAGTATCTTAACCCAGCCACAGTTTCAACATCAAACACTCCCTCAATGCTTAACGTTTGTCCAGAGCACCCAAACTTCAAGGGCATAGACTGTAAAACGTGCGAAATGTTAGAAGCCCATCAAAGTTACAAACCATCGCCACAAGTAACACCCCAACGTTCTCCCACGAATTCCGGCATAGCCGTTGCTGCTGCGGCTGCAGCCGCTGCTGGCCTAGGTCTATTGACGGCTGCAAATCAACTGTCGATGTCACCAAATCATTCGTTAAATGCCAACAATTTAGCACCAGGTCTTAATGTCCCCCTCAATACACCTCCTCTAAGTAATTCCAGCAATACGTCCAGTTTCACCATAGGTGCATGTTCGGATCATATCAATGGTCGTCCTTTGGGTGTCGAATGTGCTCGGTAAGTTTGGATTTTATCAAAAAAAAAATCTATATTATTATTTATTTACTTAATTTATTTATTAATTATAATACAATTACAAATTATATTTAATTATATACGAGCTGAGTAAATTCGACCATGTGCTCAATGTAGTCTCACTGACCAGAGTCTCTGGTGGAATCTCACGCTAATAGTCTAGCACACTACCCACTAGACTACCAGGACACTCTATATTGTTATTTATATTATTTGTCATATTTTTATTACATTCAGGGCCATTAGGAGGATTTTAACAGGCAGATAAATACATACATACATAATTGGTCATTACAACCCTTCTGTCTGGATTACGACCTAGCCTTTCACACCACTCATGTTGTGTGCGTTAATTTTAAACATGAGTGGCGTGACCTACAGTTTAAAGTCGACTCCGAATGACAGATTTTTTTTTTGAGAAGCTTTTCATGGCAATTTTATTTACTCTCAGAGTTTTTGCCAGAAATCTGCTGAGAGGAAGTCGCCGAAGAAATATTTTCATATTTTCGTTTTGATGTCTGACCTGGGACTTGAACTCGGGCCTTAAGTCTAATAGGCCAACACACTACCTACTAGACTACGGCGACTTCTTATTACAAATTATATCTTCTTATATTATATTATTCTAATTATATTAATTATTATATCTATATCTAATTATTACGAGCTTAGTGGGAATCGAACCCACGACACTCTCGCTAATATTCTAGCACACCACCCACTAAACTACCAGGGCACCCTAGTCTAAAGTAATAATACCTTATTAAGGGCCATTATTACAATTTGCCGTTAAACTTGGGTTTAGTTAAAGGTACCTTTAACTTATTTTCGTTATTACAACTTACTGATAAAATAACTTTTTCAAAAATATGGCAGTGCCGAAGCAATGTCGATAACACTGCTCCATTAAACAAGTTTTTTTAAACGCAGTGGCAACGACGGGCTTCGTTTTTTTTTTTTTTTTTTTTTTTGTTGTATATGCTCATTTTGTTTATAAAGGGTCCGCCAAATAACTTTTTTTTTTTGAAAATGATTTAAAAAAAACTACTGAATATTTTCTCAAATTTCTTTTTTTATTTGAAAGTACAATCCTTCCGGTTAATAATGGAAAATAATTTCATTCCAATTAGAGATGAGCGATATTTTCAAAACTGTGATTTAATCACGGTGATTGATAATTCACTGGAAACTACAGTGATTGAAATTGCCAAATAACAATTACTAATAATGTCGTTCTTTCAAAATTGTTACATACTCAAATTTATTTCATTTTGTTTTGATTATTTACTTTTGTCTTTTATATATGAACTTTCTGTGAAACTTAATTGTCAAACTTCATATAAAAAAAATTACATTAAAAATAATAACATTGATGACACCACTTTGATTTTGTTTAGTAGTCTTTTCGTAGTATGTATCTAGTTGTCTCTTTCTTACGACTTAATAAAATACGTTATTGTTATTATTGGAATACTGTGATCACAATCACTGTTTTAAAGAACAAATCACGTTCACTGAGAACAACGTTCTTCAAAAATCTCTGGATCGCTCATCTCTAATTCAAATGGCTGCCTCGGCTGGCCATGCAGTAGCCATTATCGATTGTGTGCAGTTGTATTTCAAAGCGTCAATTGTCTCTGGCTTGTCGGCGTAACACTTATCTTTGACGGCACCCCACAAATAATAGTCCAACGGTGTCAAATCGCAGCTCCGAGGTGGCCAAACGACATCAGCTCTGAGGTTGATAATGCGATCTTCAAAAACAGGACGCAAAACATCGAGTGTAGCTTCGGCTGTGTGGCACGTAGCGCCGTCCTGTTGAAACCAAATGTTGCCAATATCCTCTTCAATTTTTGTGAACAAAAATTCGTTCAACATGGCCCGATAACGATCGCCATTGACTGTAACGGCCACTCCTTGCTCATTTTCGAAGAAAAATGGCCGAATTATGCCTCTGGACCAAAATCCGCACCAAACGGTGACTCGTTTTGGGTGCGTCGGCTTTTCAATGTATGCGTGCCCCAAATGTGACAATTTTGCTTGTTTACATACCCCCCAAGATCAAAATGAGCTTCATCTGAAAAGATGATTTTTTTTGCCAAAATCAGCATCTTCTGTAACGCATTGGGCACAACCATATTCGTTCAGCGGAAGGATAAAACTAATTATCTGTCAAATCAGACATGAGCTAAGTGTTACCATTCACGAAATAAGCACTAGTTGAAAAAAAAACGTTAGATGGCGGACCCGATATTTGAAGTTGCCATATTGAAAATAATATATATGTGGTAAGTTCAAACATAAACTTAACTTTAAAAGTTACCGGTAGGATGATCCTCCCTTTAGCTTAACGCTCACTTCAACCATATTATCCGCTTGTAATAATGAAAAACAATTTATCTGCCCGTTAAAATTCTCCCTTTAGTTAACGGCAAGTTGTAATAATTGCCCTAAATGTAAAGAAATAAAAATTCCAAAATATTTTAATTTATTTAAAACTTTAATAGAAAAGCTACATACATGCTTAGAACTTGGTTCCATTTAGATTTAAAGCAGAATTAAAAGAAATATTTTGAAAGCAAAAAAATTTAATTCAATAAATCGAACATTTTGTATTCCTTAGGATTTTTGCCATTCGAAGAATAACCTTTAACAATAAGAACATTTTTCAACCATCCCCCCATTATTCCCAACAGAATTAATTTTATTTTTTACAACCCCAAGTGGTCGCTTATTCAGCTGCAAAACGAAGTAATTTTAATGTTGGTCTTCAAAAAAAAAAAAAAGTTAAAACCAACAACAACAACAAAATGCCTACTGCATTTAATATTATAATTTCAAACGGAACTGTTAAAGGGTTCTCTTTGATTGCCCACCGTAATGGTCTCTATTGATGAACTCATTCGTGCGTTAATCAAAGGTTTAATTAATGTTACAAAACAAAATTACTCAAGTGTTGTCTCGATAACATTTTAGCAAAAACTGAATGAAAAAGTTTTAACGAAATTAAAGAGGTACAACATGAAAGATACCGAATGTCTATGTATATGTATACTTATACTATAAAATTAAAGAAATACGCAAAAGGCTTGAAGGCAAATTCCGTATATGTATGTAGTCTATTTATTGCTATTCTACGGTATTTTACACACATACATATGTAAGGAATTATTTCAAGACCTTTTGTATCGTCTTTATATGTATATCTTAAGGAATATAAGAATTTTCCGTTTAGAAGTTCACTACTCAAAATATTTAATTGGAATGCGATAAAATTTCTGAAAATTATATTGCAAAAAAAATTCTTTTTTTTTTTCTTTTTTGTCATTATTTTTTTGATTCAATTGATTCATATATCTCCAATTTAAATTAACATTCAATTCAAATAAAAGGAAGCTTGGAATCACATGAAAACCATTTCAGAAATTCGTATAAATGAGCGTAGACGAGTGGACAGCGTTATAACTTACTATACGACGAGATCTTAGTTGAAATCTTAGTTTCTGTCAACTTATACAAAGAAATGAAATATTAAAAGATATCACAGCCCTGCATGGGTTTTGCAAATAAGATGGCTCCAGGTGTTTCCGAAGGCATTTTGCGCGCTGAACACGAATCTGGGTTCAAAAACTTTCAGAAACCCCTAAAAATAGCGTTTTTGAAAAATTGTAGAGCTAAACACTGACGTGCTAGAACCATCGCTATTGTTAGAAATTGACAATTGATCTTTGCTCTTTAAAATGATCCCAAAGCCAAATTGATTGCATGCACCCTTAAAGTAGGGGGTGCAAGAGAAAAAGAAACACATTACGGAGGTCCTTAAGAATTAATCAGATTTACTTGAAAATAGTTACTCAGGAGTTTTTGGGGTCGCAGATCTTCATTCAGATTTAAAAAATTCAAAATGGCGGTCGAGGTTTATAAAAATTAATCAGATTTACGACCGCCATATTGGATCCGCCATTTTGAATTTTTTAAATCTAGATTCGTGTTCAGCGCGCAAAATGCCTTCTGAAACACCTGGAGCCATCTTATTTGCACAAAAAAAGTCCTAATTTGCAGGGCTGTGTATTTTCCTTGACGACCTTTCAGCAGTCTTATGTCAAAAGCTCTAAGAGTAACTCATGGTCAGAATTTTGTGTCATATCGTTCCCAAAATACAGTGTACATTTAAATATCAAAAACATTGCCCGAATTCAGTGGGAAGTCAACTGAAATTTATTTTAAACTAGCAGATTGTACCCGGCGTTGCGCGGGTTATGTAGTTTGGATTAGTTTAAAAAATTAAAAAAAGTTATTGGGTAATTTTTGCATTAAAAATAACAATAAATAAAAAAACCGGTTTATCGGTTTCGAAACCGGTTTTGAAACCGGTTTCTTAAAAAATGCAATTTTTCAAATTATTCGGAAACCGGTTTAACAAACAACCCAGTTTTTTGAATACTCTAAGTCCTAAATATAAACGCACTCAATTTGCCCGTTTTTCGCCCCTTTCCCCATTTTTGGACCCCTTTTGGTTCAACTTTTGAAACGGAACACCTCCAATAGCTATTTGGGAAACTTAACCAAGCTAAATCGTAAAAAAATACCTTTAAAACATATAAAATACAGCATTTATGCATAAAGTACTAATTTTTGCCCATTTTTTCTCCCCTTTGACCCATTTTTTCCCCCTTTGGGTCAAAATTTTGAAAAGATTTATTGCCTATAAACTGCACCGACAAAAGTTCGATCAATATCCCAAATTTTAAGAAAATCGGTCCAGGCGTTCAGGCGTGATTGGATATACACTCAATTTGCCCGTTTTTGGCCCCTTTTCCCCTTTTTGGACCCCTTTTGGTTCAACTTTTGAAACGGAACACCTCCAAATAGCTATTTGGGAAACTTAACCAAGCTAAATCGTAAAAAATTACCTATAAAACAGATAAAATACAGATTTTATGCATAAAAGTACTAATTTTTGCCCATTTTTTCTCCCTTTGTCCCATTTATTTTCCCCTTTTGGTCAAAATTTTGAATAGATTTATAGCCTATAACCTGCACCGGCAATGGCTCGATCTATATCCCAAATTTCAAGAAAATCGGTCCAGGCGTTCAGGCGTGATTGGCTAACAAACAAACCAACAAACAAACAAACAAACAAAAAAACAGACTTACAGAAAGATTTATAATATATATTAGGATTTAGAAATATTTACTGGGTTGTTCGGAAAGTAATTTCGTTTTTTCCCCGACATAGGATTTAATTGTATTTTTTTGCACCCAACTTCACACTTAAGCTGTATAATTTGTATATCCTTTGAGTGCTCATATAGTAAGGCTTGTGTATGCAAGATTCCAATTAATTCTATGCAGTAGTTTTGGATTACAGGTAGTCCCCGACTTACGACCGTTCGACTTACGACTATTCGCACTTACGACCATTTTTTTTTCATAGAAAATACTTAAAGACAAATATGTAGTTGCGGGGAATCCCTAAAATATATGAGAAAAATTAAAAAAAAAAAGTAAAATAATTCGATTTACATACATATTTCAGTACAAATAATACATTACATTGGCTAAGTCGGAATTTTTTTAAGTGAATAATTTTATATCCTCCCAAAAATGGCTGGAACTAGTAAATAGAGTTAGAATTATATAAATTTTGGATAGTTTCACTCCTCCTGACCCTCAAAGTTAGTGGTACAGTATGTAATTTTTTTCTAAAATTTTTTTTATATGAAATTCGACTTACGACCGATGACAGAGGAACCTATCTCGGTCGTAAGTCGGGGAATACCTGTAGTGCCCTTTTAAATATGGAGAGCGATAAGCAGCATTTTTGACATATTTTACTGTTTTACTACAGAAAGGGTAAAAATGCTGTTCAAGCCAGAAATGATGTGTATGGAGAAGGTGTATTAACATTACGCCAGTACCTAAATTTCGATCCGGCAATTTTAATGTCGAAGATGCACCACTTTCGGGAAGGCCGGTTGAAGCTGATAAAGATGCGATAAAGGCATTAGATGATCGGATTGAGGTTAAACTTATCAAATTCAATATAATTTAATAAACTATTAATTTATTATACGAAAACTGTAGTCGCCGTAATCTAGTAGGTAATGTGTTGGCTTATTAGACGTTCGGAGTCGACTTTATACTGTAGGTCCCGCCACTCATGTATAAAATTAACGCACGCAACATAAGTGGTGTGGAATCTAGCTCGAAATCCTGACTGAAGGGTTGTAATGATTGATTATGTATGTTATGTATGTCTTTCATTTTTTACATATGCATATGTAACTTTATTTAATTACTTCTTTAATTTAAATTGTCCAAATTAAGCATATATGTATGTACATATATACATATGTTAAAATGATGTGTTACTACTATGTAGCCCACGAATTTTCTAAAAAAAATTATAAAAGTTGTAAGGAGTTGATACAAAAAAAATTCATAGGCTTTTCCTTGTAAAAGCTAAACTTGATATTAAAATTGTTTTAATTAAAGAAAATATTATTTCAGTTCTAATGCACAATAAAATATTAGGACTTAAATAGAGTCTAACAATTATTTTAATTTTTTTCTGGAATTCCTTGCATGTGCAAATTTTTCATATAGTACCACTAATTTGCTATTTTGCAATCGTGTGTCCAGAATATTAGGACTCCGTATATAATTATAAAATGTTCGTAGTGTTATTCACAAATACTCATTATATAAAAATCGATTTAAACAGAACCCTTATACGGTGCGACAGTCAAAATACACCCCGCTAATGACATAGTGTAGGTTGTGAGTTTTGTTAAGTAGAACCGAAAATTTTTTTTTTTTTATATTTCTCGAACCCTTCAAACTTGTTTTATTTGACAAAAACGGTATTTTTGATCTTTTCACACAAAATTATTGATTACCCAAATATTTTTTAACCTATTTTCAAAATCCAAAGTTTTTTGAAAAGGGGACAGAGGAGCCTTTCAAATGGTATACATAAACATATGGTTCAAACTTCCAAGTTATGAGTTTTGATCGGGTAAACTTGGAAAATATAATTTTTTCTCATTTTTTCAAGTTTAGCTATCCTTAATTGCAAAATTTAATTAAAGAATATAAAATAAGTGACGACATTCTGAAAGTGCATTATCTTGTAAAGAGATTGACACTTCGTTTGATCAAATCGGACAAAAATTACCATAGTTATTATTTAAATAGTATAACAGTCGTGTTATATTTTTTATATACTACATACATCTGTCATCTTATCAAATGAACTTTCAGTTTAAAAATTTACAAAAGTTTTGATGGATCTTGATTGTTTATCGCAAAATGTGTCAATTTCACGAGGGAAGACCGTATTAGGATCCCAGTCGTTCCTACTCGGAATCAGAAAGTGGAAACCCCTGTCAAGACAATATTCCGCAGGGAGATAGTCGATGTTCAAAGGGGCCACAGGATCTACCTCCAAAATAGTGGAGTGACCAGAAGGTACAATGTGCCAACGAGGCAGGGCATTGAGTCTAGACGCAGCAAACATTAGCTGCCTGCTTAGCGAGAAGTACAGTAAGAAGCCAGTTGAGCATTGCGAACAAGGCCCTTGTGGGGGTGGTGCGCAGAGTACCGATTATATAAATGGCAGCCGACCTCCTGACCTTGTCAAGAAGCAGTGTTGAAAAATTGAAATTTTGAAATGGTACTGAACTATAACTGAAAGAGTACTTTTTCACATCAAATGGTACTTTTGTAAAAAAATACATACATACATTACAGCCCTTCAATCAGTATTATGACCTATCTTCTCACACCACTTAGTATGTTGTGAGCGTTAATTTTATACATGAATGGCGGGACCTACAGAGTCGACTCCGAACGACAGATTTTTGAGAAACTTTTCATGGCAATTTTATTTACTCTCAGAGATTTTGACAGAATGAGGTCACCGAAGGAATATTTTTTTCATATTTTGTTATTTTGGAGATGTCTGACATTGGGTATGAACATACTATGAACCGCGGGCTCACAACTAGCACACTATCTACTAGACTATTTTTTTCTTCATATTTAATGCACGTACGGTACGGAACAGAAAAACTAACGACTTATACGTGTTCCTCACATATTAAACAAAAACTGCTGATTCTGAACGAAACAAAACGTAAAAGTTCCGTATAGTCAAACGTCAACTGAACGTTATGGAACATACTTTCGTTTGTAGCATATGAAGAGCAATGTTAGTGCTTACCGAAATCATTCGTCGGTTCGGCAGTCGTTCTCATTGCTTTTTGTATTCTAAAAACGAACGTACGTTCCGTGGACGTTTGGCTAACCGGGGCTAAAGACAAATTCTAACTTTAGCATTACGTTGCTAATGCATTAATAGTTGAAAAGCACACGACATAAAATATGTAATAATAAAAAAGTACTGAAAGCGTCGCGGGGGTACTGCGGTATTTTTGAAATGGAAAAGTACTGAAAAAAGTACTAAAGTACTGAATTTTTCAACACTGTCAAGAAGTCTAACGTTGTGTTGCCTATCCAAAGCAGTCTACCAGAAAGCAACACCGTATAGGAGGTTATGTTCGATAACCGTAGAATAGACCCAGCGCATGATCCTTGGGCAAAGACCCCATTTGCTTCCGTATTCTTAACTAACATATTTATTTATTTATGTATTTAAAACTATTGTTGTATCTTAACTAGTTTAAAAGATTAAGCGCCATTATTACAACTTGCCGTTAAACTTGGGTTTAGTTAAAGCTACCTTTAGCTAAAGGTAACTGTAAAGTTGCCTTTAACTTATTTTCGTTATTACAACTTACAGATAAAATAAAGTCAACTTTTTCAAAAATATGGCAGTGCCGGAGCAATGTCGATAACACTGCTCAATTAAACAAATTTTTTTTTAAACGCAGTGGCAACGACGGGCTTCGTTTTTTTTTTTTGTTGTATATGTTCATTTTGTTTATATTTAAAGTTGCCATATTGAAAATAATATACAATATGGCAAGTTCAAACATAAACTTAATTTTTGAAAGTTGCCGGTAGGATGATCTTCCCTTTAGCTTAACGCTCACTTCTACCATATTGTCCACTCATAATAATGAAAAGCAATTTATCTGCCCGTTAAAATTCTCCCTTTAGTTAAGGGCAAGTTGTATTAAAGGCCCTAAATCATTTAACATATTTCCTTTAAAGTCATAAGCGAAAAAAAAAGTTATAAGCAAATTAAAATTGACAATGCAAAATTACGTGCTTTAAATACCATGTACAGTGAAAGCTCTCCTGACGGACAACTCCACAAGACGGAATCTTTGGTAGGAAAAAAATTCTTACGAAAGAATAGAACGAAGCGAAGTACCTTTTTCTTGATATGTTTTTGTACATACATATACATATGTACAGGGTGGGCCAAAAGTCACGAAGGGGTTTAATCGTTTAATCGTTCTTGGGAATCTCGTGGCTTTAGTTCTTGCACTAACTGCAGCTTGTATGGGAAAAGATGTAAATTTCCCTTTAATATTCTGCGTAAAGACCGCCGAGACATTTGCAGTTCAGCAGAGCGCCTTCGAGTTGATGTTTCAGGATTCTCCTCAACACTCTCCAGAACGCGTTGAATATTTGCTTCATTAATTACAGAATGTGGTCTTCCGCTTCGTGGAAGATCCCTTACTGAGCCTTGTTCCTGAAAACGTGTCACTAATTGATTCGGATGGTGAATTCCGCACATTAAAATGACGACGATAGGCTCGTTGAGTTTGAATTATTGATCGATGATGTTCAAAATAAAGTTCTATGATTTTGGTTCGCTGGATAACGTTGTAACCTTCCATAATTAATCTCCCAGATTTATTTTACAAGTCCTAAAAAGAAAAATAAAAAAAAAAATTAAATTAGAAAAGTTATTAATTTTTCAAATCCCTTTGCGACTTTTGCCCCACCCTGTATATGTGAATGCATGTACATATGTACAGTCACACAGATAATTATACGATGATTTTCTCTTAAAATTGGGAGCATAGAAAAAGAATAATACACATAAATTTTTATATTCAAACAAAAATATTAATTCCAGCACTTTTATATTAAAACACTTTAAAAGTAAGAAAAAAAAAAAAACAAAAAAATAAATTTCACAGCCCGGTAAATTATACGTACGCTACATAAAAAGTTAATGTCAATAATTATTTACACTCTAAAACTATTTTTATAGTATTTAGTTGGGCCTCCCTTTGCATTTACTACAGCCTTCAACCGATTGTTCATTGAAAACATCAATTTTTTTTGTAGTTTCGGCCGTTATTTGGTTCCACTCTTGTAACAAGCAATCCTTGAGCTCCTTTTTGTTGCTTATTGTTTTTTTGCGTATGCGGCGTTCTAATTCGTCGCACAAATGTTCGATGGGGTTAAGGTCTGGTGATTGGGGTGACAAATGGAGCTGTTTTGGGACGTTGTATAGCAACCTAACAATATGCGAGGTGTGCTTTGGGTTGTTGTCTTGTTGGAAATACCAATCACCACTAAGACCCAATTTCGTTGCGGATTCACTTAAACTGCTTTTCAGAATATCCAAATATACATAGTAACGGTCCATATTTGTTTCCACAAATTTCAGTTTTCCAACTCCATTCATCATGACCATTCCATTCAAACCATGACCGAACCACCGCCATGCTTCACAGTTGGAATAAGATTTTTCGGTTGCAGCTCTTTATTTGGTTTGCGCCAAATTTTTTGTTTTCCGTCACAGCCGAACAAATTATATTTGTTCTCATCACTAAGTCTTAAATTCGCCCAAAAATCAGTTGGTTTGTCCATATACTTTTGGGCAAATTCCAATCGCTTTTTTCTGCTGTTTTCACTAATAAATGACTTTTTTCTCGACACTTGGCTGCGGAAACCGTTCTTTCTCAAAACATTTCGAACTGTTTCGGAAAGTATAATAACATTGTGGACACTTTCCAAGGTATTTCGTATTTCTACGGCTTTTAGTCCTAGGATTTACCCTTGGAGAAATTTTATACGAAATATGCGTCGTACGTATTTTTTCGTATATTTTAAGCAAACTGCAGTCACAAATGCATAGATTTTGTGAATCTTTTTTCTTTACTTAAGTAAATGTGTCCGTTACAGACGCTAATGTAAAGAAATTTTAGATTAAAAGTTCATTACTTTTTTAAAAAATGATTTTTATGGGGGGATACGTATAATTATCTGTGTGACTGTATATGTATGCGTACGAAGTAAATGAAATCAGCACTATTAGTTGTGAGATTCCTTTTTTTTATATCACTGACTGCTAAAATATTTGTTTTTTATTGTGGTATGCGTGAAGTTTTTAACATTTGTGCATTTAAATCAGGGGTTACCAAACATTTTTTGGTTGTGTATTAGTGAGTAAGAGAGAGAGAGAGAAAATAAGTTGAGAGCTTACAGTCATAGGAAAATGTTAGTAATATACCCTATTTTGATTATCATTTCATTAACATACATAGAGTTATACATCTTTGATTTAATAATTAGGGAATATGTTTTAGGTATTTGCTGGGATCTAATTTTGGTTCATAAATTTCCTCTCCTACTAAAAATCAACCTTTTAATTTTTCCAAAATATTGCTTTGTGTATATAAAAAAGTTGTTCTCTTTCCATAATATCTAAATTATTTACTTGACTATTAAAACCATCGAAATGTGTTTTAAGAACATACATATAAGACTTTGAATTTAAAAAAAAACGATTTTTTAACATAAATTATTTTTTGAGTGTAAACATAAAAAAATATTATAGCATCCGCTGACATGTGTGCTTATCGCAGTCTGATCGATTGAGCTGCAAAACCATCGATAGTATCGATAGTTTTATTTTTAATGGACTATCGATGGTTTTTTTTCGATAGCGATAGTATCGAAATTTAAGCGGCAATTTTCAGTTTTGCGACGGCTTCAACGCAAACAAAATAATATCGGCGTATAAAACGTGACATCGGAAATTGTATTAATTTCGTTATGGAAAAAGTAGGATATCTATAAATTTTTTTTGTGTGTTTCTATTATTTTTTCCACTATATACTATATATACACATATAAATATATATACGTACGCCTGTATAATTTTTAATAAAAAGTGGGAAATTTAGCACTCTTTAAAAAAAATTCGATACTGTCGATAGTATCGATAGTTTTATACCGGACTATCGAAACTATCGAATGGGCCGACTATCGATAGTTTTGCAGCTCTACTGATCGACGACTAAATAAAAGAGCGTAAGCAATGTGTGTGAATTCTCTCTGCACAATTGTGCTATGAAATGGTAATCCCTGATTTAAATCCATCTCTAAAGCTGAGTTACTGGTTGATTGTCAATCTAACAAAGACTGACTGGTTGCATCATTTGGATAAGAAAATGGAATCTCGGAACAGAAAGATTATTTTGTTTCTGAACAACGCTGCATCCCATCCTAGAAACTTATCAGTAACCAATGTTGTCATAAGTTTTTTTGCCAGCTGTTGGTTATTTCATTCCGATAATGTCAAAGACAGATACATTTCATATGGATTTCATAAACAATTTGCTGGACCTTTTTTCTTTATCAGTTGAATGGTATTTGTAATGTTAATTCGAGATTACTTGACCTGGTTTTTATCAATGAGTGTGTTGATATTTCTGTTAATCGTTTTGATCCTGTTACTGTTCCAGAGGATTCTCATCATCCAACTATTGAAGTCTGTTTATCCCTTCCTACATACATTTCTAAAAAACCAGTTTTAAGTATGAAGAAAAAGATTTTTGCCTTCAGAAAAACAAATTTCAATACCCTCTTTGAATTACTAAAAACTACAGATTGGGACAATTTACTTTTCTGTTCGAGCCTTATATGTAATCCTGCAAATATTGATAGTATTATTGGAAAATTTTATAACCAAATTTTCATGTGTATGAATGAATGTATACCTAAAACGTATGACTTTAAAAGTTCTGGCCCTCCGTGAAACTCAAAGTACCTCTCCATAATTAAAAACAGGAAGAACAAGCTATATAAGATCTATAAGAAGTCTGGATCTAAATATAATACATATATATACATATATATATATATACATACATACTTATATATATATGTATATATACATATATATGTATGAATATTAGATGAATTATATTTTCTGTGAGCAGTTAATTAACATTTAATTGAACCCTGTAAAAAGATTTCATTTATAAAATTACTAAATAAATAAAACAGATTAATTATTAAATAAAATAAAATTCTTCAATTCAATAGTTTTTGCTTTTCTTACGAGTTTTTATTTCTTTAATAAATTACTACTTCAGATTGGTAACTGTGCATATACATACATATACAGTGAATCACAGTGAAAATGGCCCACCAGTATTTGGTTAATATTTATTAAAAAGGAAGAAAATAAAATAAATATTTTTGTTTAAAATAAAGTTTATTTGGTATTCAATATAAGGAACTAAAAAATTCTTTTAATTACATTTGGGGTATTCACACGGTCGTTATAAAGTCATATATCATAAAATAATAACACGAAAAAATATGGCTGCTGTGAGCAACCCTCATAAGTTAGTGTGCTATTTCAAATTTGAATCAGCTGATAAAAGAAAAATACAATTACAAAAAATTACAAATATTTTTAATTAAAAATGCCAAAAACAAGTCAAAAAACTGAAATAATAGCCGCAAAAAATTGTGCAAAAAATACATATTGCAGATTATTATGGCTGATTCAAGTAAATAAGAAAAAAATAATTACATGTTTACATTTAAATAAATCTTTTTCAAGGTGATGATGACGATGAAGAACAAATAAATGAAATGTTCTTAACAAACGTCCACCTTGGAGTTCCAAAATCCAATAGTGGAACCAAAACGTGTTAAAAATGTTTGATGACAGCCGGTTTAATCAAATGATTAGGGTTCTGCCAGAGGAATTTGTGAACTTGATTAAAGACGATGATGTGTTTAACACAAGTCCAAAAACAGCACAGCCTCCAATTGATGTGGAATTAAAAATCGTACTTTATCTGTTGGGATCCTCTAGCGATAGACTTTCAACACGAAAAGTAGCTACCCTCTTTGGAGTGGGTGACGGAGGCACAATACAAAAGGTCACAAAACGTGTTTATAAAGCAATTTTAAATTTGAAAGAAAAAATTCTTAAGCTGGCCTAATGCAGAAGAACGACAACAAATTTTGTTCGCAACTAAAGACGAAATGTCTGGCTGCGTAGGGTATATAGACTGGATTCCGAAGATGACGAGTAAGCAAAGAAAGCGGGATCCATTCAAAACTACAATATCTTTTTAATTTGCAAAAATTATGGTGTTTTCTTTTCTACAAAGAAAATTTAACCCTCTTACAAGGTGCATTAAAAAATTTTTGACCAACCCTGTTGTAATGTCATTTTTTATTTGAGAAGAACATAACACAAATATAAAAAAAGGGTATGCCCTGTGTTTACCACTTATTAAGAAAATGAATGAGGAAATGCCAATTTGTTCAAAGGTGTTGCCAGATCGCTAATTTTTCGACTTCATTTTTTGCACGCTTTTTTTATAACAAAAAAAAAATATTTTAACACTGTTCTAACACTGAATGCAATTTTTTATATTGCTGACCATGTAGCTTTAATAATGTAATATTTCCTTAACATTACTCCACAAAACAATGAAAAAATTAACTTCAAATTGGATAACGATACCAGGCGACTTTTTTTAAATTTCATCTGGTAGCCCTATAAATAAACAAAAGTCATCTGCTTTACAGGGCATTATCAGCACTCTCGATTTATACAGGGCATAAAATGCAATACCCTCCACCATTGGCGAGTGCGAATTATTTAGAATAAAACATACCACCCTTTTAGAGGGCGAAACATTTTTAAGAAACAAACGCAAAATTGCATTTTGCGTTAAAAAAATGCACATTTTTTGGTAGAAAAGAAAACACCATTAGTTTTTCGTTTTCTGAATTGCTTACCAAAAGTGTTCAGTGTTGGAAAACATTTATTTGAGTTTTCACAACACTGAAAGAAAAAAATATCGATTCGGTAACTATCGACTGACAGAATTAGAAATAAGACCACTTTCGAAATTTCTATCAAATCGAAAGTCATTTCGATCACGACTGCCAGAATTAGGCCCCAGGTAGTTTGAAAATGCTTCTATTTAAAAATAATTCCAACTTGTGCAGTCATATACATATGTACATATAAATATTATTATTTTTTTTTAATGTAAAAAACGTTTTGTTACTTTTGAAAAAATATTTGTTTTAAAATTTGTGAAATAAGTTTCTATTTTGCGATTGAAATACTATGTATGTATGTAATATTAAGGTACTGAAAAATCATTTATAAAGACTTCAGTTTTTAAGTGTAAATAATCATATACTAAATTAATAAAAAAAAAAATTTGTTATTTAATTATAGATGTGAAATGATTTTGAACTCGGCTCGTCTGAATAGTAATGTGCAAATGTCTACTCGGAATTCATGCAAGACACTGAAATGTCCTCAATGTAACTGGCACTACAAATATCAGGAGACTTTGGAAATCCATATGCGCGAGAAACATCCTGATGGAGAATCTGCATGCGGCTATTGCTTAGCAGGTATTTAATAATTATTTATAAATAAGACTACATATAAAAATGAATTGAAATCTTCATGTCACTGTTAAAAAAAAAAATACTGATATTACATTACTTAACATTTCATTAGTTTTCATTAAATAATTTGTTTCACTCCATTCATAAATCTGTCGAAAACTTTTGGAAAACCCATAATATGGTTGTGATTAAGTTTCTTAAGTCATATTCTAGATAATTAGAAAGTGTTTTTAATTATACCATACTTGCTAATGAAAATGAAGTGGGCATATGGAAACAATTGGTCAATTCACACAAGCCGTTGTATCGTTGTATTGAGTGTATTGTTGGACGATTATACAACAGTGTATTCGTTAATTTGTTGATAATTTTCATGTAAAAATCCGATACACTTATATACATTTTTTTCATATGTTTTTAAAACTTGTATTGGTTTCGTGCTATCAAATTGTTTCAATGCCAAAAAAAATACATTTGGAATACGAGATACACAATACAGCATAGCATTGAGCGTTCACAAACAACCAAGTGTATTCAATACAACATACACGATACAAAGTCGTGTGAATTGCCCAAATATGTTTTCTTTATGTTTAAGTAGAAGCCTAGAAGAAAAATTGAAAGAGTGCAATTTCATAATCTGCATGAAAAAACACATTTTTATCATTCGTTAAAAGTGTAGGAGGGAACAATGATATGTAGTTCAATTCTAATATTTTTGCTAAATAATTTGTGAATAATTTATCTTCAACTCGTAAGACTGTCTGTTAGCAAGTACATACATATACTCGTATATTCGTTTGGAATCAATGCGAGAGTGTGACATTTTTATTAAAGCATATCGCTTTTGGTATTAGCATCTACTATACTTTTCCATGTATTTTAGGTGCTTTTATAACTGAGATTCAGTTGGACAAGTTCATAAAGATTCTATTTCTAGCTTTAACTCTTATGTTTTGCAATTACCTGAGTTTTTATTTTTAAGTATTAATCTTATTTACTCTTACAAATCGTGGCAGATCCCTTTGACCATCGATAAAATCCATTGAAGCGACAATTTCTGTATAGATTACACAGCCCTGCAAATTTTTGTGTAATTTTTTTGTGTAAATAAGATGGATCTAGGTGTTTCCGAAGGCATTTTGCGCGCTGAACACGAATATGGGTTCAAAAACTTTCCATCACGTCAAATTCAAAATGGCGGATCCAATATGGCGTTCGAGGTTTATAATTAATTTTCAAGTAAATCTGATTAATTGTTATAAACCTCGACCGCCATTTTGAATTTTTTAAATCTGAATGAAGATCTGTAATCAGCGACCTCAAAAACCCCTGAGTAACAATTTTCAAGTAAATCTGATTCATTTTTATGGACCTCCGTAATGTGTTTCTTTTTCTCTTGCACCCCTTGACATAAACCCGCCCCCTACTTTAAGGGTGCATGCAATCAATTTGGCTTTGGGCTCATTTTAAAGAGCAAAGATCAATTGTCAATTTCGGACAATAGCGATGGTTCTAGCAGGTCAGTGTTTAGCTCTACAATTTTTCAAAAATGGCCAAAAACGCTATTTTTAGGGGTTTCAACGCCCTTTTTCTCGAAAACCTGACGTGATGGAAAGTTTTTGTGTTTGTGTTCAGCGCGCAAAATGCCTTCGGAAAGACCTGGAGCCATCTTATGTGCAAAACCCATGCAGGACTGTGTTATTCAATCAGATCTTACCTACGGACAATGACTGAACTTAATCACACAAGGCACAATGTTATTTATCTAATGCGATGTTCAATAGATTGCCAATAGTTGCACATAACTACAGTGCATTCGCGGTAACGCGGAACTAATGAAAAACCAAGGAAGTCTATGTTAGCGAAATTGTTCACGCTGAACGTCAAATTCTTTTATTATTATTTACTGAATTAAAATTTAAAATCAAAATTCATTGTAATGAATTACAAAACAAAACGAGATCACTACAAAATATCCATTGAAAAAAAATTATGTTGTAAGTAAAATTACTCATTACTTTTAATGCATTAAAGAAATCCATTCATCTTTTCCGGCTGCTTTTTCTTTTCCAATACTGAAATACTGCTTTCTCCCTTAAGCGGCCTAGTACCCTAGTACACTCGTGTCCCTTTGATGCACCATTGCAGCTGGCCATCGTCTTAACTTTCTGCGTTTTGCCCAATTTCATAGATTTCACTCGTATCATCAACACAAAAATCATTATTCCACTCTTGAACCTTTGGCAAGGGAAGCTCTATATAAAAAATATACTTTTTTATTTAATAGGATTCCCTAAATTTTAAAATTCCAATTTAATGTAATTTAATGTTGTCTACAATCTTAAAAGCATATGCAGTAAAAAAAAAAAAATGAGTTTGTTCACGTGTTACCGCGAGTGGACTGTACTTCACTTCATCTGATCTTCTTACTATTTATAACACTTACATACTATATCCGATCGAAATAGAAATACAATTCTCATGCAGTACTGCCAATATAAAACAAATAATATTTTTCCCATTTCTCATATGGCGCACATCCGTTCATGGTCGATTGGCAACTGAATTGCACAATTTCCAACGCAATGTACTGCTTGGTCAAGAATATCTTCTGAGTGTTGGTCGAAAGATCCACTTGACTTCATTTTATGTATTTTCATACCATTTAGCTTATGCTTTTAAAATTTATTGCTTTTATTTTATTTATTTTTATTTTATTTATTTATTATAATGAATGTTTTCCTAATGCAACAAGATCAATTATCTTATAAATTACAGCATTAGAATCAGATAAGTTACATACCGTTTACCGTTTTAAAATATTTTATGAATTTCTGTAATAACTACTTAACAAGTTTTTGAATCGCGTTGCGTTTCTAGTAAGTTGAATATTTAAGGGGAGATGGTTCCAGAGATAAATGGTATATATATAAAACTGGTGAAAAGAAGCACTCTTTCGGTATTTGAATGTTCGAATATTATTGTTCTTCGCAGACGATGTGAATACCAATTTGTCATAAAGAGAGTCAGGCTTTTTTGTAGTTATTATTTTATGCAAAAAATAAGATTTTTAAGCTTCATGTAGTCATCGAGGTGCATGCCAAGGACATGTATTAAATACGGTGATATATGATCAAATCTTTTCAAAGCAAAAACATATCGAACAATATTATTAAACGCTATGTTGAGCTTTCGTTTCAAAGTCATATTGCATCCAGCAAAAATCTCAGAGGCATATAAAAGAGAAGGAATTAAATATGTTTTGGCAATCATCATCCTTATCCTCATGGGTGTAAAGTGTTGAGTCTGCCATAGGGTTCTAATCTTCCCATAAATTATGCCACATGCTTGATTAATGTGATCCGACCATGTCAGCGAGCTATTAAAAGTAACGCCCAAATTTTTGGCTGTATTTACCAATTGAATTTTAGTCCCATTAAGAGAAATATTCAAATTCCCTCTTAGTACCGCCGGAATTTTGCCAATTGTTAAAAATTTAGACTTAATAGGATTAAAAAGTAGTCCATTAGCAGATGCCCACTGATAAATTCTATCTAGATCAAAATTTATTTCATTAATAGCAGAATTATATATAGCTGTTTTTGAACAACTTAAATATAGCTGTACGTCATCAGCATACATTTGAATTTTAGAGTATTCAAGTATTTATCTGCAAAGGAAGGTCATTTGCATACATGGAGTAAAAAAGTGGGCCAAGTATGGACCCCTGCGGAACACCTCGGCTTGTAAATAAGGGTGAAGAAACAATACCACCATTGACAACTATCTGTGATCTACCAGTTAAATACGAAGATATTAATTTTGTTGCGGTTGTAGAAAATTTATTGGTAATCATAAATGAAATTTAATTTATAATAAATTGAACGAAAATAAAAATTAGACGTAAACCAAAAAAAGTTATTCATGAAGCGTAATACAATAGAAATGTGAAATAAAGATTTTTTTCGAGAGTACATATTAAAAAAAAACACTCCTACTCCTACGAATTCTTTTGGAGTAGGGCAAAACTACTTTTTTAAAAAATGCCTATCAAGTAAGGATTTTTTGAAAATTAGTCTTGTAAACAAAATTATAGGTAGCTTTAGAAATTATTTCTCAAAAATCCAACAAAATTTGTAACAACATTATAAAGGGTCCGCACAAATAACTTTTTTTTTTGAAAATGCTTTAAAAAAAAAACTACTGAATATTTTCTCAAATTTCTTTTTTTATTTGAAAGTACAATCCTTCCGGTTAATAATGGAAAATAATTTCATTCAAATGGCTGCCTCGGCTGGCCATGCAGTAGCCTACACGATCGGTCCAATTTTTAAGCACATTATCGATTGTGTGCAGCTGTATTTCACCAATGGCTTCACGAATATTGTCCTTTAAAGCGTCAATTGTCTATGGCTTGTCGGCGTAACACTTATCTTTGACGGCACCCCACAAATAATAGTCCAACGGTGCCAAATCGCAGCTCCGAGGTGGCCAAACGACATCAGCTCTGCGGCTGATAATGCGATCTTCAAAAACAGGGCGCAAAACATCGAGCGTAGCTTCGGCTGTGTGGCACGTAGCGCCGTCCTGTTGAAACCAAATGTTGCCAATATCCTCCTCTTCAATTTTTGTAAACAAAAATTCGTTCAACATGGCCCGATAACGATCGCCATTGACTGTAACGGCCACTCCTTGCTCATTTTCGAAGAAAAATGGCCCAATTATGCCTCTGGACCAAACAGTGACTCGTTTTTTTTTTTGGGTGCGTCGGCTTTTCAATGTATGCGTGCGGGTTTTCTGTGCCCCAAATGTGACAATTTTGGTTGTTTACATACCCCCGCCAAAATCGGCATCTTCTGTAAGTCGATCGCAGGCCCACTTAGCGAAGCGAAAACGCATTGGATGGTCAATTGGCTTCAACTCCTGAACCAATTGGACTTTGTATGGCGTCATACCAAGGTCTTTATGCAAAATTCGTCTCAATGATGTCTCCGAAATGTTCAATTGTTGAGAACGACGGTGAATTGATGTTGATGGCGCTACACGCACACTTTCTGCCACAGCAGCAATATTCTCAGGTGTACGCACTGTTTTTGGCTTTTCACGCTTTGGTTTATCGATGAGGATGCCAGTTTCTTTCACTTTTTTCACAAGATAACGAACATACGGAGCTGACGGTGCTTCTCTTCTTCCAAAATCCGTACGTAAGTCGATCGCAGGCCCACTTAGCGTTGTTGTTCAAGCGTATACACAACCATATTCGTTCAGCGGAAGGATAAAACTAATTATCTATCAAATCAGACATGAGCTAAGTGTTACCTACCATTCACGAAATAAGCACTAGTTGATAAAAAAAAAAAAAAAACGTTAGATGGCGGACCCGATATTTCTTCAAGGTTTTTTAAAGAATTTGACGGGCAATTATTTTTGTTGTTTTTTTTTTTCGTTTTTAAACATAAGAGTGACATAATAATATACCCGCTGTAAAAAGTAAGAGTAACGATGTACATATTGGCCAATATTGTTTATAATTGGCAATAGGCTGGAGGATTTTATGTGCTCTGCATATTTTTTTTACACGTGTGTAATGTAAATTATGCATAATTCATAAATTCACACCAAATGATTATATTGTCATAAATACATACATACATATGTACATACATACATAAATGACACGCTTACAAGATACGTATAAATGTATGTATGCGAGCATGTATGTATGTACATGTACAGACGTTCGTCAATGAATATTTTCAGCGTAATTAGAAGTACAAAACCTAATTCCACAGCCATCTACATATTTAACATTTATCCCTTTTGTCGTGGCTCGTTAAAAATCAAATTTCATCCTGTGTATGATAATGATGACATCATGTATACTTCGTCATTGTTATAATCATAATTATTAAGACGATTACCATGACCATGTTCGTTTTCAACATCAACATCAACATACATTTTCATTCTCTTCGATTTAGCCTTATTAAAGAGAGAGGCTGCTTTTCTAAAAAAAAAAAAAAAAAAAAAAATATTAACGATAATATTACAATGGAAATTGGGTTTTTGATATGCAAATATTCATTCTTTTTCTATCTGCATTCGTATGTGTGACTGTGTTTCTGATTCGAAAATAATACAAAGTGTGATATGCGAACGGGGAATTTAGAATACAAAATACAAATTACAAATGCGTACAGCTCTGAGATTATGTATGTACATATGTATGTATATGCTATTTCATTGGAATTGTTGAATTGTTTTAATTATTTTGGTTAATTTAAATATTCAAAATATTCAAAATACATATACAGATGTGAATCATACACGTTCGTTCCAACCCCAAGAATACTTATGTACATACTCGTAGTGTTAAAGCAATCAATACCCCTTTTCAATTGCTAAACATTTTAAAAAGGCTGATTGGGCTGAATGAATGAATTCACAATTAAATTTCGGAATCTCGAATTCAACAATAATAAAAAAATAAGTTACGTAATTATTGTTTTACAGTACATATACAGTACATATATGTATATGTAACGGGCTTGTATGAAATGGGCTGTCCGCAAGTAATCTACCGTCTAAATGTTAGAATACTTTTAATATACTTATTATATAGATAAAGAATAAATTGATCTGTTTTGTTTATTATAAGCTTTATTATGTTTCATTTACACTAGAGCCCCGACTTGCGTCGTTAATGGGGACCGGAGAATTGCGACGCAAATCGAAACGACGCAAATCGAATCAAATTTTTCTATACAAATGCATTGAAATTCATCAACATGAAGCAAAAAAACTTAATATTTCGGATAAAACAGAATTATGAAAACATTTTTCATTATTTTATTAAGTTCAGTAAAGTTTTCTCTAATTATTATAAAGAAATAGCAAAAATAAAAATTAACAAAAAAACTTAACAAAAATCAATAAAATTCATTTATAAAAAAATAAATTTTAAAGAAGAAATTGTGCTTTGTTTAGTTTATGTGGTGCTTTCTTCAGATAATAAATTCAAATCAACAACACTCCATTTGATTACGTGGTCTTACAGGTTTGTTAACAAAAAGTTTTGTTGAATTTTTAGAGATTTTTTTTGCTGATATGTTTCCTTGTAACAACTAATGGCTTGGTCAGCAGATGCTGCTACGCCCTCGCTACGATTTTCGTCAGGATCGTTTTCAGAAAATATATCCAATGCATGGGAAATTAATTGCATAGCTTTCGAAATATTGGAGATTGTTATTTTTTTTTCCTCTAATGTATTATCAATTATCATAACATCATCTTCTAAAGCATGCTGAATATTAATGGATAATAAATTTTTATTATCAAGCTATTCATCGTGAGACAGTAAAAGTTCATTAATGTCATCCTCTTCCATTCCTTCAAATTCGGCTAAATTTAATCGACGCAAGTTGAAATTGCAACAACGCAAGCTGAGTTTTGTCAATTTTTAAAAAGCGACGCAAATCGAAACGACGCATATCGGATCGACGCAAGTCGGGGCTCTAGTGTATTTTTATTAAGGCAACCCAAAAAAAAAAAAAAACGTCGATTTTTAGAGAAGTTCGCTAAAATCGTAGTTTTGTACTGGTTGCAGTTATTTGATTAAAACAGTTGAGTTATTTGGTAAACCATTGTCACTACGGATTAACTCTATTGTAAATAATAACACAGCCCTGCAAATTTGGACTTTTTTGTGCAAATAAAATGGCTCCAGTTGTTTCCGAAGGCATTTTGCGTGCTGAACACGAATCTTTGTTCAATCTGTGTCGAGGTTTATAAAAAAATCGAATTTTCTTGAAAACCGCCATACGTCATACGACCGCCATTTTGAATTTTTAAAATCTGAATGAAGATCTGTAATCAGCGACCTCAAAAACCCCTGAGTAACAATTTTCAAGTAAATCTGATTAATTTTTATGGACCTCCGTAATGTGTTTCTTTTTCTCTTGCATCCCTTGACATAAACCCGCCCCCTACTTTAAGGGTGCATGCAATCAATTTGGCTTTGGGCTCATTTTAAAGAGCAAAGGTCAATTGTCAATTTCTGACAATAGCGATGGTTCTAGCACGTCAGTGTTTAGCTCTTCAATTTTTCAAAAACGCTATTTTTAGGGGTTTCTGAAAGTTTTTGAACCCAGATTCGTGTTCAGCGCGCAAAATGCCTTCGGAAACACCTGGAGCCATCTTATTTGCAAAACCCATGCAGGGCTGTGTAATTTTAAGCTATAGATTGTATATATTTTTGTAAAACTTTAAATAAAATTTTGTAAATTGCTGTCTTACAATTCTCTCTACAAGACAATACTACAAATTACTTTTCCAATTTCAAACCATATACATATGTATGTATGTATTGTTATAAATTACATATACTATGTATGTATTTTGATTAGATAATCATTTTATGTACCATTTTACTAATTAGGCATTTATATGTAATAATTACAGTGTTACGAATTGATGATGACAATAATAGCAAGCAATAATCACAATATTTAACTCGTTAAAACGTAAAAAGAATGTAAACTGATTTATGAGAATAATAAAATGTTTTCCCCCCATTCAAAAAAATAGGTCAACAACATCCACGTTTGGCACGCGGCGAATCATATTCGTGCGGATACAAGCCCTACCGCTGTGAAATTTGTAATTACTCAACGACTACCAAGGGCAATCTTTCCATACACATGCAATCCGATAAGCATTTAAACAATATGCAGGAGTTAAACAGTTCTCAGAATATGGTGGCAGCCGCTGTAGCGGTTGCGACTGGTAGTGTAGGAAAATTAGATGCGACGCCAAAAATCAATTTACCGAATACAATAAGCAGTTTGAACCCTCAACAGCAGCAACAGCAACAACAACAACAACAACAGCAGCAGCAACAACAACCGCAACAGATCCACGGTAGTGCCGGTGTCCTGCCAACGGCTAGTTGTGGAACATCGGTCGTAAACTTGCAGTCGGGTGGAAATGGAAGTAGTAGTAGTGTTGGCTGCAGTACCAATAAACCGAAACCATCGTTTCGTTGTGATATTTGTAGCTATGAGACATCCGTGGCACGAAATTTACGTATTCATATGACCAGTGAAAAGCATACGCATAATATGGCAGTTTTACAAAATAACATTAAACATATACAAGCTCTAACATTTCTACAACAACAGCAACAACAACAACAACAACAGCAGACACAACAACAACAACAACAGCAAGGCAATAATTTTATGCCAGAAGTGGCTTTAGCAGACTTGGCGTATAATCAGGCACTTATGATACAATTACTACACCAAAATGCTGCAGCAGCTGCTGCACAGGCTCAAACGCATCAATCCGGTCCCAGTTCGATCGTTGACGGGTCCTCGACTTTAATGCCGCCCAGTAAGGTTGGCACCAAACTGCAAGCCACATCTCCTACTGCTACTGAAATGGCGCTTTCATCATCATATTCGCCAAAGTCAAATGACTTAAGTTCTGATTTATCGTATATCGAGCCGCCAATTAAGCCGGATCTGTGGCCCACGACCTTATTCAGTTGCCTGGTCTGCTCTAACTTCAACACTAACAGCCTGGATGAGTTAAATCAACATTTAATGGTAGACCGTTCTCGACAAGTAACACCCTGTGGCAACTCTTCCAGTTCCTTATCGCCAACGCCTAGCAATACGGCATCAAGTTCATTAAGCACTGGTTCAGGACCGACTTATTTCGCCGACATAATGATTTTCCAAAATAACAACTACATATGCCGCCTATGCAACTACAAAACCAATTTGAAGGCCAACTATCAATTGCACAGTAAAACTGACAAACATTTGCAGAAATTAAACTTTATCAATCATTTGCGTGAAGGAGGTGCTTCTAATGAATACAAACTCAAGTATTATCAGCAGCAACAGCAACAAATTGGCGCTAATACTATCCAAATTAAATGCAATTCTTGTGATTTTTATACTAATTCCATACAAAAGTTATCGCTACACACGCAGCATATGCGCCATGAAACCATGATGATGATATTCCAACATTTGAACTACTTAGTCCAACAACAGCAGCAGACCAGTAGTGATGACTCCTCCATAAACATGAACAGTGACGCGGCGCCACTAAGTCTGGTAGATGGGGCAACAACATCATCAGGAAAACCAGCATCGGCATCGGCATCATCATCAGCAATAACAGCAATAACAACAGTAACAACATCAACAACAACCTCATCATCGTCATCATCATTAACATTATCATCACCAATATCAGTAACCGCTACTAAACCACCATCAACCGTTGTTGAGTGTAACAAGTCATTGCTCTGTCATCTGTGCAACTTTAAAGCTAATTCATTGCTTGAAATGATACAGCATGTGAAGAGTATACGTCATTTGCAAGTTGAACAGTTTGTGTGTCTGCAAAGACGCAGCGAACAACTGGAGACACCCAACCTGGATGATATTTTTAAGCTGTGTGCCAAGTCTCATCACAACAACGACTCAATGATGCCGAACGTAACATCAACTTCTTCTTCGTCTTCTAACACCATCGATATCAAAAGCAGCGGTTCATCGTTCTGTTTTTCCAATTTAGTTGAATCAGAAAATGAAGGTAAGTTCCACATTCTGATCCTTTCTTCTTTCTCTCTCTCTCTCTCTCTCTCTTTTCTTTTAAAGGAAAATGTGCAACAAGAAACATAACATTATTACTTACGCACACATTAACATTTAAAAAAAAAAAACAAATTAAACATCGTACATTGTCCGAATGAGAAACGTTCGCCACTTTAGATCATTAAATCATCTAAAGTGTTGTGTGTGTGTGTATTTGCCATTAAAGGCAAAAAAAAAAAGACAGGAATTATTAAATAATCGTATCAATCGTATTGCTGCTTGTGAAACGTCATTAATTATTCACAATCCAAATGGTACAACAATTTATTATTAAGTTTCAGTTTATGGGATTTGCACTTTTTTCTCTCTCCTTTTCAAATACTAAAAAGTTTCGCTTGAATAAAATGATTATAAATAAAATACATATTTTCATCATCGACATGTGCGAAATTATTATTAATGTATGTATGTTTGTATGTTTGTGTGTTTGTATGTATGCTTATAAGAGTACGCATGTCTTGTGCTTGTCTGCTCTTAACTTATTCCAAACTATTAATTGATCGTACAAATTCAAGTTCAAATTTGTTCTTTTCGAACAGATGCTTTGAAAATTTGTATAAAATCATGTTCCATTGCTCTATTACATTTTATTATAAAATAAGGTGTAGTAAAGTTAAGTTTATGCATTATTTTAACAAAAGACAACTTCAGTGTAAATCAAATTATACAAAAAAAAAAAAAAACAGTTTTCTAATCAATTTCCAGAAAATTATTTGAGTGAAACCATTTGACTAGCACTGTATACAAAATATTACGTATACTACGCGAAAGTTAAAAACCAGGCTGTAATCCCGATTATAGGGTGGTAATGGCCTATTGGCCATTCGCCATTACATAATATCGTATGCGAATTAACGAAAAAATAACGTTACGGACAGAATTTATATTTGCTAATAGCTTTTAATAAGAGCAAAAGGTCTTGGTCGAGTTGAGGTCAATTCGCGCAAAAGTCTAATTATAAATTGAATTATAATGTATAAAAAATTATCAAGTCTTTAATAGGTTCTAACAAAAAAATTTTTATTTTTTGGAAACACTTTCATTAAAACCTTTGTTGTGTTACATAACATAATTGGTCATTACAACCCGTTAGTCAGGATTATGATCTAGCTTCTCACACCACTGATGCTATGTGTGTTAATTTTATACATGAGTGGCGGGACCTACAGTTTAAAGTCGATGCCGAACGACAGATTTCTGAGAAATTTTTCATGGCAATTTTATTTTATTCTCAGAGTTTTTGTCAGAAATCTGCTCTTTGTTGTGTTGCCTAAGGGGTCCGCCAAATAACTTTTTTTTTTTTTGAAAATGCTTTAAAAAAAAAGCTACTGAATATTTTTTCAAATTTCTTTTTTTATTTAAAAGTACAATCCTTCCGGTTAATAATGGAAAATAATTTCATTCAATTGGCTGCCTCGGCTGGCCATTCAGTAGCCTGCACGATCGGTCCAATTTTTAAGCACATTATCGATTGTGTGCAGCTGTATTTCACCAATGGCCTCACGAATATTGTCCTTTAAAGCGTCAATTGTCTCTGGCTTGTCGGCGTAACACTTATCTTTGACGGCACCCCACAAATAATAGTCCAACGGTGTCAAATCATAGCTCCGAGGTGGCCGCAGCGTCGGCTTTTCAATGGATGCGTGCGGGTTTTCTGTGCCCCAAATGCGATAATTTTGCTTGTTTACATACCCGCCAAGTCAAAATGAGCTTCATCTGAAAAGATGATTTTTTTTGCCAAGTTCGACATCTTCTGTAAGTCGATCGCAGGCCCACTTAGCGAAGCGAAAACGCATAATCATTTATTTTCCATTATTAACCGGAAGGATTGTACTTTCAAATAAAAAAATAAATTTGAGAAAATATTCAGTAGTTTTTTTTAAAGCATTTTCAAAAAAAAAAAAAGTTATTTGGTGGACCCTTTATTACTAATTTGATGGCAATTCTTTTTCATTTTTGGCTGAGTTTTTCAAATAATTTATTTTCTATTGCTCAATACCTCTCTATAGGTTGTAGTTCTAGGTAATTTGATGGACCGAGTACCACTGAAGTGTTTTTGCTAAAGTGATTAGAGGCTAAAAAATGGCAGTAGCTTCGTTTTGAAGTTCCCATGTCTATGACAAATAATTTTATGTACATCTATAGTTCCATATTTTGTTAACGAGTGCAATGCTGTCATTACGAGAGCATCATTACCTTTGAATTGCCAACAATTTATAAAGCAAAACTATACATTTTTAACTTAAGATACGAAAGCCATACATAGCTGTAATTCCTCTCATTTTTTTTTGGTATTTATTATAAACAATCTGCTATGTACCCGGCGTTGCGCGGGTTATGTAGTTTGAATTAGTTTAAAAAATTAAAAAAAAATTATTATTGGGTCATTTTTGCATTAAAAATAACAATAAATAAAAAACTGGTTTATATGTTTCGATACCGGTTTTGAAACCGGTTTCTTAGAAAATGCAATTTTTCAAATTATTCGGAAACCGATTTAACAAACAACCCAGTTTTTTGAATACACTAGAGCCCCGACTTGCGTCTTTAATGGGGACCGGAGAATTGCGACGCAAATTGAAACGACGCAAATCGAATCAAATTTTTCTATACAAATTTTCAAATACATTGAAATTCATCAAAATGAAGCAAAAAAACTTAATGTTTCGGATAAAATAGAATTATGAAAACATTTTTCATTATTTTATTAAGTTCAATAAAGTTTTCTGAAATTATTATAAAGAAATAGCAAAAATATAAATTAATAAAAAAACTTAACAAAAATCAATAAAATTCATTTATAAAAAATAAATTTTAAAGAAGAAATTGTGCTTTGTTTAGTTTATGTGATGCTTTCTTCAGATAATAAATTCAAATCAACAACACTCCATTTGATTACGTGGTCTTACAGGTTTGTTAACAAAAAGGTTTGTTGAATTTTTAGAGATTTTTTTGCTGATATGTTTCCTTGTAACAACTAATGGCTTGGTCAGCAGATGATGCTACGCCCTCGCTACGATTTTCGTCAGGATCGTTTTCAGAAAATATATCCAATGCATGGAAAATTAATTGCATAGCTTTCGAAATATTGGAGATTGTTAATTTTTTTTTTCCTCTAATGTATTATCATTTATCATAACATCATATTCTAAAGCATGCTGAATATTAATGGATAATAAATTTTTATTATCAAGCTCATCGTGAGACAGTAAAAGTTCATTAATGTCATCCTCTTCCATTCCTTCAAATTCGGCTTCTATTTATAGCTAAATTTAATCGACGCAAGTTGAAATTGCAACAACGCAAGCTGAGTTTTGTCAATTTTTAAAAAGCGACGCAAATCGAAACGACGCAAATCGGATCGACGCAAGTCGGGGCTCTAGTGTACTCTAAGTCTTAAATATAAATGCACTCAATTTGCCCATTTTTGTCCACTTTCCCCCTTTTTGGACTCCTTTTGGTTCAACTTTAGAAACGGAATACATACCTCCAATAGCTATTTGGGAAATTTAACCAAGCTAAATCGTAAAAAATTACCTTTAAAACAGATAAAATACAGCATTTATGCATAAAAGTACTAATTTTTGCCCATTTTTTCTCCCTTTGTCCCATTTTTTCTCCCCTTTTGGTCAAAATTTTGAAAAGATTTATTACCTATAACCTGCACCGACAAAAGCTCGATCAATATCCAAAATTTCAAGAAAATCGGTCCAGGCATTCAGGCGTGATTGGCTAACAAACAAACAAACAAAAAAACAGACTTACAGAAAGATTTATAATATATATTAGGATATTAGGATTAGGATATTAGGATTAGGATTATTTTGCTTTAATCAATCATAAATAAAATAAAAATAAATATTTGAGACTAGTGGGATCAATTTAGCTATTCTAATTCTACAAAAAATAATATTTTTACTTTTACTACACCTTTTATAATTGTCTTAATTTTTGAACTGTTCAACGAATACTTTATGATATTTTACTTGTATGTGAAATAATTTCATGCTTGCCTCCCCATGTACAGTAGTATGTATGTACACAAAATAATTAATACACCTGAATGTAAAATAGTTTAAGAAAGCAGACTATGCTTGAGCTATTTTTTATTTATTTTGATTCTCGATAGTTTTTTTTAATATATGTAAATACAAATGTTCAATACAATTTTCTTCGTTTTTTTTTTTTTTTTTGGTGATATCTTTAAATAACATGTTATAACATCCAGAACCTCAGGTAGTTGGGTTATTTAAATGTTAAGCAGAAATTTGTTTAACATTTTTATTATTTTAAAGTATTTTATAAAAGAATACTGTCCAAATGGGATACATACATACATACATAATTGGTCATTGCAACCCTTCAGTCAGGATTATTGACCTAGTTTCTCACACCACTTATGTTGTGTGTGTTAATTTTATACATAAGTGGCGGGACCTACAGCTTAAAGTCGACTCCGAACGACAGATTTTTTTGAGAAACTTTTCATATCAATTTTATTTACTCTCAGAGTTTTTGCCAGAAATCTGCTGAGAGAAAATCGCCATAGGAATACTTTTTGTAGTTTGTTTTGATGTCTGGCCTGGGGCTCGAACCCAGGCTTTACGTCTAATAAGCCAACACACTACCTACTAGACTACGGCGACTTCTAATGGGATAATGCCGACATTTTATCTTTCTTATTTAATATTTTTATCAATAATAAAATGGACCACATTTATTTTTCACTGATCGAACTAATTTATTTATTTATTTATTTATTTATTTTATTTATTTGTTTATTCAATTCATGTACAACAAGATTTAATCTTTATATTTAAAGTACAAGAAAGAAGTGTTCATAAACAACATTTGGAGATCAAACTTTTCTAATGGATAAAGTAAAAGTAAAAGAGAAAAAAAAATAATAATAATAATAACAATTATGCATAATTTATAAAAAAAAATAGTAGTAATCTACTACGGTGCAAAAAAATTAAATACAAATTTCCTAAAACTAGTTGCGTTGCTATTAAGTTGCTGAGAATGTGGAAGACAATTCCAAAGCCGTGCAGCATGAAGAAAAAAATGCCATTCAGATACAAGGTAACGATGTAAGGGAATTATGATCCTTTTACCTCTAAGTGGAGTGGATGGTGTTATGGATGGAGTGTTGAAGTTATTTGAAAACTTTCTTAAAAATAGGAAACAATTCGTTCAGTTGGAGGATGTCAAGAGTGATACTTTGGATGTAGTTAGTGGAGTGCCGCAGGGGAGTTGCTTGGGGCCTTTACTGTTCTCTATTTACATAAATGATCTTTTTAAGTTGAATTTATCTGGGAAATTGTTTATCGTATGTTTGCGGATGACGTTTGTTTGTTTTATCCATTCAAATATGACCTTGTATTGAAAACTTATATGGAACGAGATGTTGCCCTAATTTTTGAATACGCTCGACTTAATAAGCTGATTCTAAATGCAAACAAAACAAAGATGATCAGATTTAGGCCGTGTTCATATATGCCGAGCAATAACTTCAGTATTTCTGTTGACGGAAATGAAATTTTTGAGACCCATGAAGTGAAATATTTAGGAGTTACGTTGCAAAGCAATTTAGCATGGAATTCGAATATAAAGGATGTCAAAAGGAAAATTGTACCTGCTATTGGAATTTTATTCAAACTGAGAAACAAATTTAATTTAAAAACAAAACTCCTAATTTATCAAGCATTGATTCAAAGTCAACTAAACTATATGGTTACATTGTACGGTTATAAAAATACAACTGAATTAAAATCACTACAGGTTTTGCAAAATAAATCTTTAAAATTGGTTCATAACTTACCATTACTATATCCAACATTGATACTTTATGAAGATGTTTGTAAGCCGATAATGCCTATATGTGCCCAATATAAGTATAAACTATTAATGTTTATGTTCAAATCCATAAATAGGATTGGATATCACACTATCAACTTTGTTCAGAACCAACGAATTTTCAATACTAGAAGTCAGACCAATTTATATACCCCAAGATGCAGACTGGAGATGACTAAGCAAAGGATTGAATATGCTGGAAGTCTTGTGTATAACAGCTTGCCTATAAGGATAAAAACGATTAACACTATTTCAACGTTTAAAAGAGAACTGAAAGAATTTTTATTTGGAAGGTTTGAAATGCTTTTGCGGAGATAAACTGATTTTTTGTTTTTTTTTTTTCTCTTTGTTTTTATCATCTTTGTAATGAGTTTAGTTTTAGATTTTAGTATTTGCTACATTTCTATTATGCATTAATCTAGTTGCCAACTGTCTCAACAATGCCCACTGGGCGCTGGGACAAAAAATAATGAATTGTATTTTATATGAATTGTAAATAAATAAATATTATGCTAAAAAAAAAATAGTGATCTAGCAAATCTTATTTTATCGCTAAGATATTCTGAAGATTCTGAATAAATGATCTTATGCAGAAGTAATAATACACGGATACTCAAAAGATTGTCAAGCGATACACCATAAAGCCCCAAGGAAAAACGAGACACATGGTCATATGTATCTCCTTAAACCAAAGACATATCTCACAATATTATTGAATAAGACGTTGAGCTTCACCTTGCTAACGGAATCGCAACTTGCAAAAAGTTCACAACCGTGCATTAGACCAGGAAAAAGATAACATTTTGCAATCAACCGTCTTATATTCAAAGGCGTAAAGTATTGTGTCGACCAAAGGCACCTCAACTTCATATAAGTTTGACCTACGAGTGTGTTAACATGATTTGTCCATGTAAGATTGTTATTAAAAGTCAACCCAAGGTTTTTGGCTGCATCCACAATCTTGATCTTCTCCCCGTTCATCAAAATATCAAGATCGATATTGGAATCAAGCATCCTTCTACAAATAACCATGCACTTAGACTTATGAGGGTTTAAACAAAGGCCATTTGCCTTGGTCCAATGATATATGTATTCGATCCAAGTCATCATTGAGTCTGTTTACATTCTCACTAATAGATAGTAGTCCTGTGACTCAAATGTAACTGTACATCATCTGCGTACATATGAATTCTGCAGTGCTGAAGTTGGCTTGGCAAATCGTTGATAAACATACATTGCAAAACGAAATGGTCCAAGAATTGAACCTTGAGGCACGCCTCTAGATAAATTCAGGGCAGAAGACTGAGCATTTATCGTATGAACAAATTGTGAACGATTTGAAAGATAACTAATAACTAATATTATAAAAAAAAAAAAATAGTAAAATAAATAGTAAAAAAGCTTAACGGCAATCCTTCAAAATCAAAATAGCATTGAACTTGCATAAATATTAGACCATGATTGAAATAAAACTAAAGGCGAATGAATAAACTTGCCACACACATTCTACTAAAACCGTTATTATTTTTCGATCCGTATATTGAACTTCTTCATATAATCCGTATAATTAAACATATTTACCCGTATATTGTGGTATAAGATGATATTAATTGTAATTGTGTCGATATACATACATACATATGTATGTACATAAATATTTTTATTTTGAACGGTTTAGAAAACCGTTGTCAGCGTAAACCACTGTATGTGTTGGTGGATACAGAAATACAGAAATTTTGAAGTAACAAACAAGAGGAGCAGAAGACATCAGTTGAATAAATTTTAAACAACTTTTAGAGCCTGCACATTCATATATTTAATTCTTTGAAATGATAATAGCATTGGCGGTGATCTTGGAAACAGAGAATTGAGCACACAATACATGTATTTATAAATATCTACGTATTTATGTGTGTTCTGAATTTCAGTGCATTGATATCCACACAATGTGAAGCAAACTATTTGGCCAGGTTAACCAAGGCAGGCAGACGAGACGGACGGTTGGCTATAAATGTTGCTGGAACAATGTATCAACAACCATCGTCATCATCACCTTCCGCAACATCGCCATGAACATGATAATTACCAAGAAGAAAAAAAAAAAAAAAAAAAAAAAAAGCAACAACAAAAACAAAGCACAACACCCTTACCTTGCCATCATCCGTAAAGGACTCGGAAAGTAACAAGACAATGTCATGCAAAAACACAGCACACAGGCATTTGTCCATAATTCAAGATTTGCAAACTCTTGTTATTATTCGAACGGAGAAAGAGCAAAAGCTAAATCATATTACAAGCAAGAGTATATTATTCATTAAAGATTATGAATGGTTTAGCATACGATGGTTGAATATGAACAAAAAAAAAAAAACCTTGATTTTGTTTGGAGTCGTAATAGTATTTTCACTACGATTAATCGGTTAATTCGTTCAAGCCAGTGGAATTTGATTTTGTATTAAGTATTAAGGAAAAATGTGTTTTTGGTCCCTTAGAAAAGTTCAATAGTAGATGGATGGTATAGAATATATGTACTCGTTTGTATGTAGGTTATAATGTTGGAATCAACAATAGAAATATTGAAGAATATTCGTTATGAAATGTAGTCCCAATAATAATCACTATTAATCGGTATTTATGCATATTATTCGTTTTCGAATAATTGAAACACTAACATTATTATCTTTTTACCAATTTTTTTTTATTTTTTTTTTATTTTTTTTTCAAAGCTTTTTTTGTTCGTTATAATTTCAGGAGTATGTATGTAGGTATAAAAAAAAAGTATATCTTCTTTTATTATAAGTACTTTTTGTTATTATTGTAATACTAAGGAAAAGAATGATGGACACAACAACGATTTCTTTGCACCCACACCTAAGCAAGTATTTGGAATTCCTTTTAAAACATGTATTCCTTTTTAGTTGTTGATTATAATTATATATGTATGTACGAGTACATGGGGTATACATATCTGTAAAGATTTTGCATTTAGTATAGATATTTGAAAAGGCAATGGTGGTAGAGAGTTAAAGGCGGTTTATAGAGTTGCTGTACACAAACATATAATTGAGAGTAGAATAAATTTTGTAGCTTATAGCAGCAGTTCTATTCGAAACAAAAACGAAACGCGAAAAATAGTAAATAAAGTCTTATTTTCTTCTTATTATACTATTATCTGACATTTTATTAATAAAACACTTTCGGGATTTATCTAATCTAATTCAACTGAGTCGACTTGTAGAATTTTACATGGATAGAAAAAATTAACAAATAATAATTTCATTAAAATTAAACTCGTGTAATACACGAGTATAATTCAGACAAATAATTCAGTCTACGTTTGCGAATTCCCTATTTGTTAGGTAGTTAATTTTTGTAATACTATTTACTTCACTGAATTATGGATCCCATATCTAATTCAAAAAAAAGTTTGTTTTCAAGTAAGTTTCACTTAAATAACTCTAAACAACATTTAAATGATATTGTGGCCAATGGCTATTAAGGATTTTTATTTAATTAAAGATCAAATAATTATACATATGTATATTAGAATTCAGTTCACAGATCTGGATTGTTCGGAAGACATCTAACTGACCTAGGGTTTCTAAACATCATAAACTATAACGTAAGTTGATAAATAATTTGCTTAAAAAGATTTAATTAAATTCTCACAATTCAAATATGTAATTGACAACAACATATATACACATACATAATTGGTCATTACAACCCTTCCTCAGGATTACAAACTAGCTTCTCACACCACTTATGTTGTGTGCGTTAATTTCATACATGAGTGGCGGGGCCTACAGTTTAAAGTCGACTCCGAATGAATTTTGAGAAACTTTTCATGGCAATTATCCATTTCGTGGTTTCAAAAGTAACCGTAAATAAAACACTAATAAAATATTTTTTTCATGATATTTATTTTTTTTTATTGTAAAGTTTGAACGTTGACATTATGTGTGAAACACTACATCATTTAAATGACCTAAACGCGAAGTATTGCAAGCATTGATTCTTTTGAGGTAATTTTCGACCACTTTTTGACACATATTGGGCGGTGGTATCTCAGCCATAACTTGACGAATGTTGGTTTTTAAGTGCCCAAAAGTTGAAGGTTTATCTGCATAAACACGGTCTTTCACGTAGCCCCACAAAAAAAAGTCTAATGGTGTCAAATCGCATGATCTTGGTGGCCAGTTGATATCGCCACGACGGGAAATTACGCGGGCAGGAAATGTCTCTTGCTATAAAGCCATATTCGCTCGAGTTGTGTGGCATGTGGCACCGTCTTGTTGAAACCACATATTCTCCAAGTCGTATTCTTCAGTAGCAGGCAAAAAAAAGTCGGTTATCATATGACCATAACGCTCCGAATTGACAGTGACAGTTGTTCCATCGTCGTTTTCGAAGAAGTAAGGTCCAATCACACCTTCGGACCAAAGAGCACACCAAACAGTGACTTTTTCTGGATGTAATGGCCTCTCTTCAATTACTTGAGGATTCTCAGAACCCCAAATACGACAATTTTGTTTATTAACATACCCACCGAGTGTGAAATGTGCTTCATCGCTGAAGAAAATTTTGTCTTATACCTGGCGGTGGCAGAATCACCATTTTTGTAGTAGATTTTGATAATTTTTATGCGTTGTGTGATAGTTAAGCGATTCATTTTCATCAATGTCAGACTTTCAACTGAAAAGAAAAAAAATTGGTTTCACAACTTAGTTTGACAGATGTCGAATTCCAGGCCCATACTTTTGAAATCACGAAATGGATAGCCCTTTATTTACTCTCAGAGATTTTACCAGAAATCTTCAGAGAGGAAGTTGCCGAAGAAATATTTTTTTCATATTTTCGTTTTGATGTCCGATCTGGGGTTTGAATCGTGGCATTACGTCTAATAAGTCAACACATTACCTACTAGACTACGGCGACTTCAACGACCATTGACAACAACTCTCAAGTAAAATTACGGTAATTAATTTAACACGCGAAAATAGTTTCTTGGACAACCGTGCGAAAGTACACATTTTATCAACAAAAGGTTAATGAATTCTAGAAGATACCACAAATGTTTTTTTTTTTTTTTTTTTATGAAACCAGCACTCAGGGGATGGCCCCTACTCATGCAGTGCATTGTGCAGGTTTTTGAGGAAAGGTGGAAAGGGGGAAGATGCGAACGGCAAGGAAACGAGTTGCTCCTAAGTGACTATAAAATGGCCAGTGCTATACCTTCACCATTAGACAGTCCACAGGCAATCGTCCCCAAGAAGCCCGCAGTTTCTCACACCACTTATGTTGTGTGTGTAAATTTTTTATACATATGTAAGTGGCGGGACCTACAGTTTAAAGTCGACTCCGAACGACAGATTTTTTTGAGAAACTGAGAAGAAATCGCCGAAAAAATACTTTTTGTATTTTTTTATTTTAAAAATATTTACGTACATAAGTTATAGAAAAGTGATAGATGTAAAAGTATAAGGGCCATTAAGAGAACTTTACAGTTCCCTTTAGCTAAAGGTACCTCTAACTAAACCCAAGTTTAACGGCAAGTTATAATAGTGGCCCAAAGTATTTTAATTTGACAGATGGTAAATATATTCTTATTTAAGTATGTTTACAGATTTTTCTAAAGATATTTAAATTATTTGTAGATCATATTTTTAGTAAAAATATTGGCCCTATATTCTACTGCGAAAGCAATTTATGTATTAGTAGTTAAAGTAAAGCTAACGCTTTAGAATAGAAAGCAGTTGATATATGTACATTCACTTATCAGACAATCCGCATATATGTATGTATGTATGTATGTAAATAATATTAAAGTTAACTTATTTCTTTATAGTAGTATATACATACATATATGCAAATGAAAAAAAAAACTTTGTAAGAGTTTACTTGGTTCATATATCTATCTACTCGTATATGTTTGCCGGTTTAGTTCTTGTTGGTTGAATGGTTCATTGGCTGATTGGTTTATTCTTTAGTTGGATGGTTTACTTGACCCTTAAGGAAATTATTACAAATTACTCAAGAATGCGAAAATGATTATGTGTATCCAACAAATTTGCAATTAGTGCCGTTGTGCACACTCACTTGCTCACGCATTTATACCGAAAGTATGTGTACTAACGAACCAGCGAGCATACAAATAAATGTAGCGTAGCATATACTATCGATCGATCCAGCGATGCATATTATTGAATATTTTTAAGCTTCGATTTTGAAATAAAGTACGCACATACATATTATATATACATATATATAGAATGAACAGACAAACAGAAAGCCTGAAATATAAGAGAAAAAAAAAAATTATGGTCTTGCGCGTTCATTCCACCACCACCACCACCACAGCCATCATCGTCATCTTCATCATTACTATAACTACAGCGGCACAGAATCAAGAGTAAATTAATGTATTCGTCTATCTAGCTATCCATCCGTCCAGTTAAACCAAAAGGAAGGAAAACATTCATACACAAACCAAAACTAACTTATAATCATAATGGAACAATAACGTGTAGGTGCCCAGTAATAATACGAAATGCTTGATTTTATTGCTTAAGGAAAACCAATTACATTTACAATAACAAATCAGAAAAAAAAAAGCCTTTAAAGTTAAAAAAAAAAAAAAAAAAGGAATTAGCAAAATTTTGTCCGTCTTTCTAAATTTTGCTCATTGCCATGGGAGCATAAATCACTTCAAAATATTGAACATGCATTTGTCGTTATATGTATGTATATGTATATATATATGTATGTATATGTATATATATATGTATGTATGTATATGTTATTAATTTTTATTTTTATTTTTTTTTTTTTTTTTCAATATTGAAATCGATTTAAGCGGTTCAGAATGTAAAATAACATTGATTTAAAAGTCATTACGCACTCTTTTTGATCAGAATGTGGGTTCTGGCTGGCGTACATACTCGGAAAGGTCAACTGCATACGGTTGTGCAGTAAACAATGAGAATGAAACATATTGAGTCATACATGAAGCGCTTTCTATCTTTAAATTGAAATAAAACAAAGTGTATGTGAAATAGTCGCCGTAGTCTAGTAGGTAGTGTGTTGGCTTATTAGACTGAAGGCCCGAGTTCGAATCCCAGGTCAGACATCAAAACGAAAATATGAAAATATTTCTTCGGCGACTTCCTCTCAGCAGATTTCTTGCAAAAAACTCTGAGAGTAAATAAAATTGCCATGAAAGCTTCTCACAAAAAAAAAATCTGTCGTTCGGAGTCGTTCTGTCGTGTAGGTTCCGCCACTCATGTCTAAAATTAACGCACATAACATAAGTGGTGTGAGAAGCTAGGTCGTAATCCTGACTGAAGGGTTGTAATGACCAATTATGTATGTGTATGTATGTGAAATATAACACTGTTCAAATATCCACCACGGCTTCTACGGCTGGAGCTCATCCGAAATGGGAAATTTTCCATGACTCTGGCGCATAAATCATTTGACCGATGACATTGGATTATGTTGGCTTCGAGGATCGATGTAGTCCGTAGCTTAAGAAAACTGTGTTAAATTGTACGACCTCGATCTTCAGTTCACATTACCAAATCAAATCACTCAAATCACTCGTGCAGAAACTCTAGTGTAGCATATGAACCCAGTCCAGATCATCCTACCCAAGTCAGTTTGTAATTATCTACCCATGGTGCTTGCCGTCGACAGTATTAACCTGGCCAATGGCGTTTTCAAAAAATATGCATCGATAACGCCGACAATTTCGACAATTTGCTTGTTCACGTACCCATCCATTCAGAAATGGGCGTCATTGGTGAAGATAATTTTTCATCAAAAATTAGAGTCAGTTGTCAACTGCTCCAAAGCACGTTTAATTATAGGGGTGCAGTCCCAAGACACGACGCAAAATTCGCCAAATTTCTTATGATTGACGCTAAAATCGATATGAAGAAGTTTATTAAAGTTATTGAGTTATATTTTAGAGAATTCATTGATCGAATTAGAAAAAAAAAATTGAATTTTAATTTCATAAAATCACATCTTAAGTCTTCCACCTGTACCCACATCGTATCTGCATTCGAGCTAATGCCCCTGTAAGTTGTATGAAAAAAAAAATAGAGTTATGGTTGTAAAATTTTACTCGTGTACATATGTACATATAAATCATTACAAGCTTGTGTTCACAAAAAGATCCATTGATTGACCTTAGGAATTTCAGTCAACAAACTATGTACCTTAATCATAACTTTAATCACTGGACATGTTAAATTTGGAGTATGTACATATGTAATGGGCAATACTTGCAGTAAGCATTGTATTGCAAAATTAATTACAAAAAATATAAAGTATATTTCATTACAAATTGTCTTTTGTAGGTATATACATACATATGTAATATGTATGTATGCCTACGGTGTTGATTTTGTATAACAATCGGATTGGGAAATAAAAGTCAATTTATTTTACATATATGTATGTACGATTGTACATATATGTATGCACATACTTATGGTGTTTTCTTTTCTACAAAGTAAATGTCACCCTCTTACCAGGTGCATTAAAAAATTTTTGACCAACCCTGTTGTAATGTCATTTTTTATTTGAGAAGAACATAACACAAATATTAAAAAAGGGTATGCCCTGTGTTTACCACTTATTAATGGTGTTTTCTTTTCTACAAAGAAAATGTCACCCTCTTACAAGGTGCATTAAAAAAATTGCTGACCAACCCTGTTATAATGTAATTTTTTATTTGAGAAGAACATAACACAAATATTAAAAAAGGGAATGCCCTGTGTTTACCACTTATTAAGAAAATGAATGAGGAAATGGCAATTTGTTCAAAAGCAGTTCAATGTAAATAATAATATTTAAAATTAATTTAAATAAAGTGTTTTGTACGTATTAAATGTTTTATATTTATTAACGTTAAGGTTTTAGATTTAAAAATATGTTGTATTTTTTGATTTGTTTTCAATAAAATATGTAAATATGAAAAAAGGTGTTGCCAGATAGCTAAATTTTCGACTTCATTTTTTGAGCGCTGTTTTTTATAACCAAAAATAATTTTTTAACACTGTTCTAACACTGAAGGCATTTTTTTAAAATTACTGACCATGTATCTTTAATAATGTAATTTTTCCTTAAGGTTACTCCACAAAACAATGAAAAAATTAACTTCAAAATTGGATAAAGATACCATGCGGCTTTTTTAAATTTCATCTGGTAGCCCTATAAATAAAGAAAAGTCATCTGCTTTACAGGGCATTAGCAGCACTCTCGATTTGTACAGGGCATAAAATGCAATGCCCTCCACCATTGGCAAGTGCGAATTATTTAGAATAAAACATACCACCCTTTTAGAGGGCGAAACATTTTTAAGAAACAAACGCAAAATTGCATTTTGCACATGCACAATGCACATTTTTTGGTAGAAAATAAAACACCATAAGAAAATGAATGAGGAAATGCCAATTTGTTCAAAGGTGTTGCCTGATCGCTAATTTTTCAACTTCATTTTTTGCACGCTTTTTTTATAACAAAAAAAAATATTTTAACACTGTTCTAACATTGAATGCAATTTTTTATATTGCTGACCATGTAGCTTTAATAATGTAATATTTCCTTAAGATTACTCCACAAAACAATGAAAAAATTAACTTCAAATTGGATAACAATACCAGGCGACTTTTTATAAATAAACAAGAGTCATCTGCTTTACAGGGCATAAAATGCAATGCCCTATACCATTGGCAAATGCGAATTATTTAGAATAAAACATACCACCCTTTTAGAGGGAGAAACATTTTTAAGAAACAAACGCAAAATTGCATTTTGCGTTAATAAAATGCACAGTTTTTGGTAGAAAAGAAAACACCATTAGTATATACATATAAAAAAATATTCGAATTCCAATCAAAGTTGTATTCGTCTCCAATAGATTTATTTGATCGAAATTAATGTAGTTTTTCTTTCCGTGATCCAGTTAAACTATATCATTTAAATCGTGTTAATTAGACAATTTCATAAAATTTTTATTGTAATAATTATTAACCAGCTGTTTCACAAGAACTACATACATACATACATATGTACATTCAATGCTTATCGGAATCCAAGCATTTCGCCGGATTTTCGTGCACCGGTTTGTAATGCTACATGGAATTGAAAAGTTGAAAATAATTCAAAAATTTTTCTCTTTTCATTGAACAAAAAGAGTCCAACAAAAATTTTCTACAGAATTTTGCTGGGAAATATTTATTTAAATATGACGACTGATAATGAATGATAGAGTAGAGTAGAGTAGAGTGGATTGGAGTATGGTGGGGAATGAAACAGTTTTGAGCTGAGTTCATTGCAAAAGTTGCAGAAAATGCTTTATAGCTAATGATAGTTATCTTGGTGCAGCAGTCATAAGGATGAGAATAATGCAGGCAAGAAATTAAACAAAAGCCAAAAAATATAAATCGAAAAAAAAAACAAAAAAAGTTAAAAGGAAAAAAGCATGTCTAACACAGTACAATGCCTAGAATCTATGCATTGTTCCTGAGTTCGTACATGTATCCAAATATACATACATACATATATACATATACATATATATATAACACTATAAGTGCTCCTGAGGTATAGGTATGGTATGCACCTCTTGAAATGTGGTGCAGCAGTACAGACGGCACGGAGCAACGTGGTGATGCTTGTTTAATAAAAAGTGTTATTGTTTGGTGTTTGCCATGGTTGTTATGGTTTTGTTTTTGTTACGTCGTGTAAGCGTTGGTGTTGGCAATGCCATTGCCACTGATTGTTACTGTTAATGCAGATGCGTCGTTATTTACTGGATGTTTGTTGTCTTTTGTCTCGTCGTCGGTTTTTCTTTTGCCTGTCTGTGTGTCTTCATGATTATTGTTTGCTGTTAAAACTAAAACTTTTGAATTCAGGCGTTTGAATTTCAGAGATTTTTTTCACTTTAATTTCCATTTATTTTCCCCTCTTGTATTTGACATGGCATTGAATTGAATTTGGTTATGTTGGCGATTGTGGTTATGCGGTTGAGGTTGAATTTTTTTTTATTTTTTCAATGCAATCAGGCTGTATGAAAATTTATACATATTATAGTTCTTTTCTTGTATATTTTGAAAGAACTTCAAAAATACTAAACATGAATACAAAATATAGTAACTATGTAGGTATTAGAACTCCTAAAGAAGCTGAAGATTATAATGAGAAATGTAGGTACAAAAATTATTAATATGTATGTAATATGACCATAATAATTGGTAAAAATATTTAAAATCTACATATGTATCAATAAAATTTGCAATGGAATTATTAAGTCTTTAAAACTAATCCCACTAAAATAAATCAAGATAAAGTTCTTTGGACTAAAAAGCCCCTAAACCCGAAACGAATCTGTCTGTATGTATACCTAGAATAAAATGTCTTAAGTTTTGTTAAAAAAAAAAAATTTTAGTTTTTATAACAATAAGCCTAAAGAAATTTAAAAAAGTAGAGAAGTGTGTATGTATGTACATCATATTTAAGAAACTGTGGTGATTTTCGAAATAGCAGTTGGGTGTACTTAACAGATCTTTTATGATTGCTTGCAAGTGGAACGTGATAGTAATGCTTTCGTTGTATTTAAATTCTTTATTTAATTTAAAAATTTCTAATCATGTCCCTATAACATTCATCTTTGAAAGTAGCATTCTGACCATCATAGTTTTTGAAGACATATGGGTCAATAAGTCCAGCCAGCTTATAAAACGCACTCCAAATGCGATAATTCTGTTTATTTACGTACGTATTTAAACAAAAGTGGACTTTAGCGAAACAGAAAATTTTGTAAAGAAATTCAATAAGTCTATCCATAATAAAGTGTCAAACCAAACTAAATCAAAGCAACTAGTTGCTATTAAACCGTTTGTCAAATAAATTAGTATGTTCAACTCAAAGTTATGAACTCATGAAACCTCGTATTGTAATATATTTCTCTACTACTTAGGGAACAAAAAGCAAAGAAAAACACTTTTCTTGTATCAAGTCATTGATTAATTTTTTTTTTTTGATTCAGCCGTATATCATAATAATGGTAAAATATTTTAAATGAATACAACATTGAAATTTTACAATGATTATTTAATTGATGGAGTACATACATACATAATTGGTCATTACAACCCTTCAGTCAGGATTTCGACCTAGCTTCCCACACCACTTATATTGTGTGCGTTAATTTTATACATGAGTGGCGGTACCTACAGTTTAAAGTCGACTCCGAACGACAGATTTTTGTGAAACTTTTCATGGCAATTTTATTTACTCTCAGAGTTTTTGCCAGAAGTCAGCTGAGACAGTCGTCGAAAAAATATTTTTTTTCATAATTCGTTTTGATGCCTGACCTGGGATACGAACCCGTGCTTTTTGTCTAATAAGCCAACACACTAGGAAGTTATACTTCATTTTGGAGTAAAAAATTTATAAGTTAGGTATTTGTTCGTATTAGGTGGTTGGCATAAGCTATCAATTCACAAGTAGTTTTTGTTTTTAAGTTGTGTTTGCCAATATATGTATATGTACAGCATTTTCAAATAAGTAGTATTTGGTTTTCGCCAAACTAGTTCTTTTCTATCAGATTGGAAAATATTGAATTTACTTTCATCAGAGAATAACACATTATTCCAGAAGTCTTCGCCTTTGTTTTTGTGTTCCTGAGCATAGGCTAATCTTTTTTCTGTTCACTTCACTTACAAGTGGTTTTCTTCTAGCTACCCTAGCTTTATACCCAGCACGGTGTAATGTTCTGCGTACAGTCTTTGAGTGAATTTCCCTTCCAAAATCTTCTTTAACTTCCGCAGCAAGCCGAGTGGACATCAATTTTGGGTTCTTTTCAATTTTTCGAACAATTTGTGCTTCTTCTCTCTTACTAAGAGCTCGCGGACGACCAGTACGTTTTTTTCTAGACAAATTTGTTGAACCAACAAAACGTTTTATTATACTTCTTATAGTTAAACGGCTCCGACTCATCATTTCTCCGATTTCTGCATAAGTTTTTTCTTGACTATACAAATATACAAAATAATTTTTCGCTCGGCTACGGTTGTCTCTTTTTGTTTTGGGCACATTTTTAATTATTTAGCACAACTTCACAGTTTAAGACTCGGAAAATCTTCTTTAAATTTTTACAATAGTTATACTTAAAACATAACAGAATTTTCCAGCTGTCTGCATGTTTAAATGTTGAAATATCTTAATAATTTTAATACTATAGCTACATTTTCTAATTGTGTGCCAATAATTTTGTCCGCCAAAATTCATGCCCTTCAATTAAAATCAGAATTTTTCCTTTAACCGTCTAATAAAATTTCAAATTAAAAGTTACCATTGTATAAATAATACCTTTAAAGAAACACTTGTGTTTAAATTCTCTAAAATTATCATATTTTCTACAAGAAATTTCAAATTTTATACAAAATAACTTATTGTGCCAATAATATAGTCCGTCACTGTATGTACATACTGGTACAATTGTGACACTGACTAAATTTCTATCATTCGCCATATAAATTTTGTCAATATTTCGTTTAGTTTCGAAGTTACATGGAATTTATTTTTTCGAAAGAGATTGGGTGAATAAAACGCGCAATTTAATTAAAATATTTCACATTGTCTTAAAGTTATGCTTTGTCTTTGCAAGCTTTCATGAACCAGTTCAATTATATCTTTTACATCTTATACCCGTATTAAATGAAATTCTCATGAACCCATAGCCGATTCTAATGACCGTCTCTATATTGGAACATATTGCAACTACAGTAAAACCCCGCTTAACGCTGCTCCGCTTAATACTATGTTCAGACATGCACTTACATATATTGAGTAAATCGCAATAAACGGCATTATTGATCTCAATATTTCATATAAAATGTCAATTATTTATTTCTCAATAAATTCATAAATTGTTATAATATTGATTAAAACTTGAAATACTATGTTTTCAACGCTCTTTTGTTAGTCTGTTCAGAATTAAGATTCCAATTGTATTTTCCAAAGTCGCAATGTATTTACATTGTATGTACGTGTTAAGTTGACTCATTTAACGCTGGAACCGCGTTAAGCGGTGTCTTACTGTACACAAAAATAAAGGAGGCGAGGCAACAGTTGTTCAATCACTAATGGTGTTTTCTTTTCTACCAAAAAATGTGCATTGTGCTTGTGCAAAATGCAATTTTGTGTTTGTTTCTTAAAAATGTTTGGCCCTCAAAAAGGGTGGTATGTTTTATTCTAAATAATTCGCACTTGCCAATGGTGGAGGGCATTGCATTTTATGCCCTCTATAAATCGAGAGTGCTGATAATGCCCTGTAAAGCAGATGACTTTTGTTTATTTATAGGGCTACCAGATGAAATTTAAAAAAAGCCGCATGGTATCTTTATCCAATTTTGAAGTTAACTTTTTCATTGTTTTGTGGAGTAACCTTAAGGAAACATTACATTATTAAAGATACATGGTCAGTAATTTAAAAAAATTGCATTCAGTGTTAGAACAGTGTTAAAAATTTTTTTTGGTTATAAAAAACAGCGCTCTAAAAATGAAGTCCAAAATTTAGCTATCTGGCAACACCTTTCTCATATTTACATATTTTATTGAAAACAAATCAAAAAATACAACATATTTTTGAATCTAAAACCTTAACTTGTATAAATATAAAACATTTAATACGTACAAAACACTTTTTTTAAATTAATTTTAAATATTATTACAGTATTTCCCGGATATAAGCACTTTCAAAAATGCTTACAAGACGGTGCTTATAAGCGGGTGATTCTTATATCGAAATCTCGCATAGCGGACATCAAATGCATTAATACAAATCTGTGTTAAAATTCCATTTTATTATTTTTTATTAAACAAAAGCAAAAAACAACTCATTTATAAAGCAATATATAAAAAAAACAACAAAAAATCTGTTGACAAAAAAACATTACATATGTTTATAAATCGTCGTTGAAAATCCAAAAGTACATAACATCAGTTTTTAAAACTTTATAGGAGAAAAAAAAAACACGATACGTTATTATTATTATTGATAAGTTACTTTGAATAATGGATATAAAAACGTAATTTTTTACAAAGAGTTCTAAAATTTTTTAGAGGTATGTAGTTTTGTCTAACAAATCAGAATCAATAAAAGCCACGATTACGATTTTTTGATGGTACGTACTTTTGGGTTTTCAACGACGATATGTAGATATACTTAAGGCTAAGGAACTGAGATCGATTACATATGCACATACATACATGTACCGATTATGTTTATAAGAAAGTGTTGCCATAACAAATTTTAATGCCGCTGAATAATTTTATTGCCATTCAAAATAATTGTGACCGGGTGCATATAAACGAATTTTTTTTAGAGAAAATTTAAATTATGAGGTAAAATTATTTGTGTTTATAAGCGGGGAGTGCTTATAAGCGGGATGCATATATCGAAATATTTTCTGTATATTGTTAAACAAAAATCAAGTTTGCATAAGTTTTGCTGCTATTAAGCGAGGAGTTCTTATATCCGGGGTGCTTATATCCGGGGAATACTGTATTTACATTGAACTGCTTTTGAACAAATTACCATTTCCTCATTCATTTTCTTAATAAGCGGTAAACACAGGGCATACCTTTTTTTAATATTTGAGTTATGTTCTTCTCAAATAAAAAATGACATTACAACAGGGTTGGTCAGCATTTTTTTTAATGCACCTTGTAAGAGGGTGACATTTTCTTTGTAGAAAAGAAAACACCATAAATGTCGTCTATTTCATTATCCGTCAAGTCCATTCAGAATTCCTCCAAATCATGTATTCAGAAGAGTTTTTACTAATTTTTACTCTCGTTTATTAATAAAAGTTTATTTTCAATTGAAGAGAAAATAAATTTAAATTAAAAATTGTTTAAATTTTTGATGGATCTTAATTGTTTATTGAAAAATTTGCCATTTTCACATTTGAGCGACTACTAAAAGCCGGCTAATATTTGCGAAGCTTGCACAAATATTCCACTTTCGATAAACAATTAAGATCATTAGCTTGGTGTATTTAATTTTTTTTATTTTGTTGCATAGTATTATTATAGTTAGATTTATGAATTTTTTGAATCCGATTTCCATATATGTATGTATGTACGAAGTTTGATGAAAGTGACGTTAAACTATTCGTAACATAAGTGTATTTATTTATTTATAATCAATGTACATACATACATACATACATATACGATGAATGAATACTGAATTAACAGATGGACTATTACGATGCATACATATGTACATATCCCTTAAATTATCCCTTATAGAATTTAGTACGAATAGCTTAAAGTTCCTTAGTAAAGTTTAGAGATGTTATATCCATGAACATAATGGGAACAAGGTAGTAGTCTGGGTCCCCTATTGTCGCATTATTTAGAAACAATTTATTTTGATCATTCAGTGGACCCTCGGTTAACGAATTTAATTCGTTCCAGCACCTCGTTCGTTATGCAAAATGTTCGTTAAGCAAAACGACTATTTCCATATAATGGGTACATGCATACCTAATTTTCTTTTAACCCTTCTGCACTCCTTGGGTCAATTTGACCCAATTTTGATTTTCAAACGCAAAATTTTTCCCTTTAATTATAAGATATGATCGTGAAACTTTAATCTATCCATCAAAGGCACAAAAACTATGCTTTTAAAAGAAAACAATAAAATTAAAATTTTTCCTCCCCCCTCCACATTTCAAAACACGATTTACACACATTTAATATCCTTTGGGTCAATATGACCCAACATGCGATATTACAAGTTTACCATTCAGAATCATCGATCAATAATATTTTCAGTCAAATAATCAATAAAATCGCTTTCAACTAATATTTTTTCATTAAAAATTTTATTATACTCAAAGTGAGGATTTGGAGAATCTCGCAAAGGTATCTCTTGAAATTTGTTTTATGATTATATGCCAACGCATCGACACTTGAACTGTGTACACAAAACAGTTCATTCAAATTGCAATTCGGTGATTCTCCGTTTAGTATATGAAATAAAAATATTTCGCTGAATATTTCGGTGTGAATTTGTGCGTTCCATGGGTGTGAATTCGTGCGTTCCATGGGTGTGAATTCGCACGTTCCATGGGTGTGAATTCGCACGTTCCATGGGTTTGAATTCGCACGTTCAACGGGTGTGAATTCGCACGTTCCACGGGTGTCACAAAGAAGAAAAGTAAGTATTGTAAAATAAAATTTCTAATACTTGATTGTTCCATAATGAAATTGCTTCAGATTCTTAGTGATCTTCAGTTGCAACAAATAATGAATGACGAAGATGATGATATTTTTGATGATAGTGATGAAATTTTTTCATCCGATAGCGATGCAGAAGACGAACCATATTCATCATCAAATAATAGCGTTGAAAGCGTGGTGGTGGAAAATGCGGTAGGAATAGATCACAGCACTTATTTATCAAAAGACAAAAGTGTAGTTTGGAAAGAACTACCATTACTTCAAACAGGCAGGTTACCGAAAAATCAAATTTTATTGAATAAGCCTGGATCTACCAAAAGAGCAACATCTATGGTAACAGATATAAAGTGTTCGTTCGATTAGTTTATATCATAAAATATAAAAAATATTGTGATCCAAATGACAAATCAAAAAAGTGTAGAATTATATGAAAATAATTGGCAAAACATTGATATGATAGAGCTTGATGCATATATTGGATTACAAATAATGGCAGGGGTTTATAAATCTCATGGAGAAAATCTCACTAGCTTGTGGAATGAAAAAACGGAAGACCTGTTTTTCGAGCAACAATGAGTCTCAAGCGATTTGCAAGCATATCAATGTGTCTACGGTTTGACAGCTCTGAAGATAGAGAAGAAAGAAGACTTCGTGACAAACTAGCACCGATAAGAAACGTTTGGGATAAGTGGAGTAATCAGCTCAAAGTTTTTTAAAATCCTCATGAAAATGTTACTGTAGATGAACAATTGGTTCCATTTCGAGGTCGGTGCAGTTTTTGGCAATACATTCCATCAAAGCCCGCCATATATGACTTATTTATTTTAGTTATCATTATTTTTTATTATACTTAATAAAAACAACAACAAAACAAATGAATTTCTTATATTTAATATGAAATTTTGTTTAAATTTTAACGTTGGGTCATATTGACCCAAAGGATCATAGGAAGGGCACATATCCAAGGGATGCAGAAGGGTTAACAAAAAAGTGTCTAGTGTCGTTTGTTTCTGACGTCGCTTCAAAATTTGTTGAAAATAAGACACAGCATTATCACATAACACACCTTGTAAATTATACGAACACAACTGATGCAATTATGCACTTGAAACAAAAGATGAACACAGACAACACAATAATGTATATTCGGGACTTCCCCTGTTTCGTTGCTATAAACTGAAAGAAATTTTACATGCAATAAGGTTTTCCCCTTTTTTTTGGTCGTTAGGCGAAACTTCGTTCGTTAAGCGAAAGTTTTTTTTTCATAAAAAAAAGTGTTCGTTATGCGGGGCGTTAGTTAACCGAGGGTCCACTGTATTTTGACAAACCTTTTAACTGAATTCAACTAAATTTGATAGAACTATATAACAAAGAATTCAAATACAATTTATGCCATTCATCAGAGTTCAAAAAAATTTATTCTATATTGTATCACATTTATAATGCTCGTTAAAGTTAATAACATTACTGACTTTAATATTTTGCTGGATCAAAACTTAATTGTCGTCATTTCGTTATACTAACTACTAGATACAAGCTAATGGTGTTCTCAGTTTTATGAAACGATGGTATGAGGAATTTTCCGTTTCATATATCAATTATATTATTCGTAAGTATCCCAATACTTGTTATACCAAATTATTACTCTTAGGGCCATTATTACAACTTGCCTTTAACTAAAGGCATGATTTTAACGGGCAGATAATATGTTCTTATATTTTATTATTATAAGTGGACAATAAGGTAGAAGTGAGAGTTAAGCTAAATGGAAGATCATCCTACCAGTAACTTTTAAAGTTAAGTTTAAGTTTGAACTTGCCATATTATATATCAACGCCTCCATTCTATAACGTTCTAAGTGTACTTAGAACGTTTTTAATGTTCTTGCATTTTTAAATTCTACGTTCTCTAACTTAAATACTGTCAAAATTTGGTTACGATGCGCCGACCCGTTCCGATTGCCACTGCTTTTAAAAAAAAAAACTTGTTTAATTTGGCAAATGTTATTGACATTGCTCCGGCACTACCATATTTTTCAAAAGTTCGGTTTAGCTAAAATTATCTTTTACTAAACCCAACTTTAAGTTGTAATAATGGCCCTTAAGTTATGAACTTAAATAAATTATAAATTTTCTTTTGTAAGTAATTCAGACAGAACATACGATAATGTTAGCTAGAACAACTCGTAATTATTAATTCACTATTATTATTAATTTATAGAAAAATTATATTGGGTCTTTCGTTAAGGACTTTTTATCTTTGAATTTAAATAAAACAAAGTGTATGTGTCTGAAGTTTTTATTTCGTTTGAAAGATCTATTGATGCCATAATGTGTGAAACATAAGATCGTTCAAATGTCCTCAACGGCTTCTCTTGGTGGAGGGTATTCGAATGTTCAATTTTCCATGATTGCATCAATTAGGTTGAATTTGACCGACGGAATGAATATTGTTGCTTTTGAGAACCGCTTATTCGCTTATACACCAGCGTGTGACGGGGTCACATCGTCCCAATTTCGACAGTTTTGTTTGCTTATGTACCCATTCATCACCGCTAAAGATGATTTTTCCTGCTTCGCAATAGAAAACATTTTGGAGATGTTTTTCTTTGGCATCAAATTAATAACGTCCTGCGTAGGATAACCTCATTATCTCATGGTAGTATTACTTTTGGAGCAATTTTTCGTTTCTGTTGATTTCTCCGTTGCGCAATTATGGTTCCTGAACGAAAGCCACCTAAATTGTCTACCTTGTTTGCTCGCCTTCTCTGCTAATTATATTATTAATGATAGGCTTTCGTTGATAGGTTAGAGGACGTGTACTTGTCGACTGAGACAAGTACAGTACCCGGAGGTCGAATTGACCCATTGTATATCCTTTCGTTGATAACGGCTACCCTTTTTTGTGCCTCTGCTATTGTTCAAGATAGTCACTTCCTCTGCAGCCAGTAGTTATTCTTAGATGGTCCTCTCTAACTCCGAACCCCGCCGCCACGAAGAAGTGAGATGAACCTAATGCCTTCACATATATTGCACTAAATAAAAAAAATATTTTCGAATTAACTGATTTTGAAAGTTCAATTTACGCTGGTGATAGTTTTACCAGAAGTCCCGCTTTTCGATTTATTGGATTACAATTGACTGATGTCTGTTAACAATAGCAGTCTTTCTCTTTCTTAATTAAGTAGTAAGAGATTCTAAACGTCACGGGCTTATCTACCCACTCTCGTACATTACTAATTGTATTTATAAAATAATCACTAACAAAGCTATAAAGCTTGTCTAGCCGAAATGCATTAATGTTTTATTTGTAGCCTGTCGTATACGTACATATATATTCTTTTAACGCGGTGAAATCATCTAGCATAAAAGCCACAAGAAGTACGTGGTCTAACACGCTAAAACTCCTCGATTTATTACCACTGCACTACTACCCTGTAGAACTACTAACAAAGTGGGAATTTAAAGTCGCCGTAGTCTAGTAGGCAGTGTGTTGGCTTATTAGACTTTAGGCCACGGTTCCAACCCCAGGTCAGACATCAAAACGAACATATAAAAAAAAAATATTTCTTCGGTGACTTCCTCTCAGCAGATTTCTGGCATAAACTCTGATATTAAATAAAATTGCCATGAAAAGTTTCTCAAAAAATCTTTCGTTCGGAGTCGACTTTAAACTGTAGGTCCCGCCACTTATGTATAAAATTAACACACAGAAACTAGGCCCATAATCCTGACTGAAGGGTTGTAATGACCAATTATGTATGTGAGAAGATAAAATATCTACTATATCTACCAAAATCTATGTTAATGTTCCCTTAATTAAAGCGAGAAAGTGAAAAACTGGAGGAGATTTTACACGAAGAGAGACCTTTTTTGAGCATGTAATTACTTATAAGAAAATACTCGTTTCTTTAAGGTAAATGCCACTATAAAAAACTAATTTTTTAATCCATTCATAATAAACGATTGATTATAAATATTATAATACTTATATTATAATATAATATATGATGTTTCGATCAAGTCCAAGTAACTGGTTGGTATGCCTTCTATCCATTGAGGGCCAAGTGAGCCTAGGATATGCTTCTTGGAAGAACTTTCGTGCGATATCCAGCTTAAAAGAATGTCACAGTGTTCGGGGGCCCAGATAAGTGTGACACTGAAGCGCCCAGAAAGAAGGTTGAGACAGCGGCGACATTCCCTGACGATCCTGGAATTATTCGTAACGTTCGACAGAGACTTTATGGCAGCCTGGCTATCAGAAAAGAGCGAGATGCGGGTGAAAAGAACACCGTATGCAAGGACCCATTGAGCGGCCCGGTAGATGGCTATTACTAAATACGCGATTGTAGAAATAAACAAGAGTAATATAACACCCACCCGGTTTTTAGTTATTGTGATCTTTTGAATTTTCGGTTTGGGACATAGGTGTCTCTGTCGTCGTTAAAGGGTTAAAAGGCCTGTAATACCTTAACCATCCTTACGCGTTCTGAATATATAATTGGGGAAGAAATGATGCGTAAAAAGCAGTTTATTAGTTGAACATTTAAAGAAATTCTGATCTCTGAATACGTCAACGAAAAAAAATGGACCCGCGATCTGTCTTTTGCGAGACCAAACCAAGAAAAGCTGCAGCAGGTATTAGTAAAATAATCAATCAAATCATACCTCGTATATAAAAATGAATGAATGAAAATTATTCAATTTATTTTAAAAGATAAATATTATCGACCATAAAGGACAGTTTCACTGACAACAGTCACGTCAATAAGTTATCTACCTAACCTGTCTTAAGTCTTCAAGAATATTCAATAGGTTTTTACTATCTTTTTTCCTATAAATGTAAACATATAATAGAAAAGCACTATTTATGATATAAAAATAAGATTTCAATTGTTGCAATACTTTATGTAAAAGCTCAATATAAAGTGCTTTTCATAATTAGAGCACCACCCTAATTTTTTCAAATTTCTGAAAAGTACATTTATAATAACAAAAACAAAACATTTCATTATGTGTACACAGAAAAAAATATGAACAATTTTTTTCCTAACAATCATTTGTTTAAAATTAAAATCTAATTTTAAAAACAATTTTATTTGGTTTTATAAATATATTTGTTTGATTTTGACATTTCTACATTTTACTCTATCTGTATTAACAAAAACATATGTACAGTCAAACTCGGTTATAACGAACTCCGTGGGACCAGCAAAAATAGTTCGTTATAGGCAAAGTTCGTAATAAACGGGGTGAAGTCATAGAAGAAAATATGAAATACAAGTTTTTTTTTCATGTATTAAAAACAAAAAATATTTTTTGTATTAAAAATCAAAACTATGTTTTAATTCTTTTTATCTATCAGCTGATTAAAGATGTTGAGTTATAATTTAATGCTGCCATATTAAATAAAAGTAAAGACTATTGCCACACTTCAAAGTTATTTCTGAGGGTTCGTTAAAAAAAGGCAAAATGTATGAAATTTAATTACTGGGACCATTTAAAGTAGTTCCCTTTAACCGAGAATTCGTTATAAACGAGTTCGTAATAAACGATGTTTTTTGTATGAAAATTGTTATTAAAACATTGCAACTTGAAAATATGTACGTAATAACCAAGAATTCGTTATAAACGAGTTTGACTGTATTTGTTTTTGTAAATTTGTTCTGAAAGCAGAATAAAGAAAAAAAAATAAAATAACAAAGATTGCCTTGACTTTTTCATTTAAGTAATTGTTGTTGTTTTTTTATTGAAAAAGAAAAAGAGAAATATCAGAAATATTTAATCTTTGGCCGGAATATATTAAACCTTCCGGATTTCAGCTGGTGAGTGTAAACCTAAGCAACTTTTAATATTTGGTATGATATCCTTTGTTTCTTACGACCTCAGTGCATCTTTTGGGCATAGATTCAATAAGATTTGATAGAATAGATGTTGGTATAGCTTCCCACTCTGATTTTAGACAGTTCATCTACTCCTGTGTATTTTTAAAACGTCGAGTTCCAACTCTCCGCTTTAGAATGCCGAAGTGGTTCTCTATGGGATTCAAGTCTGGCGATTGAGGTGGCAATCCAAGACTTAAACCTCATTAGCCGATAACCAATCCTTGACTAACTTCGATGAGTGTTTTGGGTCATTGTCATGTTGAAACACCCATCGAAGTGGTATTTCCCACTCAGCATAGTTAAGCATCTGAGTGGCTAAAATGTCTCTGTAAACAAAACGGTACATTTTTGTTTGAATTTCTACAAAGGGACCAACTCCACTGGCCGAAAAACAACTCCAAACCATCACATTGCCACCCCTTAAGAAGCTTCATGCCATCTAAGAAGCCTATGCTGACTAAGAAGCATTTAAAAAAAAGGTTTGTCTGATTGATTGCAACGTAGTCTCAGATTTTCCCAACTTTTTGTTTGTTTTAGGTTGGATTTTGCTAGAGCACATATGGATTGGACTATATCCAAATGGAGAACTGTTTTGTTTAGTGATGAATCTAAATTTAACTTACTAAATTTAGATGAAGTTTGCCACGTGAGAAGACCAAAAGGAAAGCGGCTACATTCTCGGTACTCAAAAACCACAATAAAGCATGGGGGTGGCAATGTGATGGTTTGGAAATTTGTGTAGATTTCCAAACACTATTTTTATAAGTTATATTTATCAAGCTCTGTAATTTTATTATTTGATTTTATAAAACAATTTGATTAAAATTACGATTAATTTACAAACAACGATTTGTCTGACTCAAAAAACAATATGTTTGAATATGAAAATAAAATCAATTACTTTTGTTCTTAGTTTTTAACAAATATGTTGTTAAAATTTTTTGTAAATTTTTAACACAATTTTTAGTAAATAGTATATTATTTTAATAAGAAAAATTTAAAAATTTTTTCAATAAACTATTTACAAATTTGAGTACTTGATTTTACGAATTTCGTGATAGGTCCTATTTTAGTTAAAAAAATACTTGACTTTGTGAATTTTTTGTTTGATTTTGAATTTCAGTTTTTTCTGTGTAGTGTTAACGTAAAAGAAAAAATAACACTAAGTTTTTCAAATTGTTACCGCAATTTTTACTTCAGTATAAAAATTTAAGTTTTTGGTCTTTGCATAATTATAGCACCATCAGTTCTGAAAAGCGGGGAAGAAAAATTATTGATTTTTTTATTGTTTTGTTGTTTCTAATAATAAAAGTAATATTTAATTACACATTCCGCCCAAGAAAATGTTGAGTGGTGTTGGAAAGGGGCAGATTTTAGTTTTAAAAGACCAATCTCTTTCAGTACGTGTCTTCACAAGAAAAATTGGAAGATCTCACAAGGTGGTCATAAATTTTCTGTAAAACCCAGACGGATATGGTAAGACGAAACATACGGGTCGCCCAAGAAAGCTTTCGGTGCGCAGCGCACCTAAAATCGCAAGGGAGATTTCCGGTACATCAAAAAGTTGCTGTGAAATTTCTCAAGTTCTTGACCAGGCCGTCAGCATTTTAACCGTCTGGTGAAAACTCAATCTTAACATCGAAAGACAAAATTGGAAGTTTCTCCACATTTACTTCCTATGCACAAAAAAGAAAGATGCGAATTTGCAGAACTTAACATGGATAGGAATTGGGAGAATGTAAGAGTAATTTTTAAATAATAACAAACAATGAATATAAAATTTTTTGTCTTCAGATCATATTCTCTGTTAAAAAAAAAGTGAACTTAGATGGACCAGATGCCTATCGATACTACTGGCGTGACCTTAGACAGGAACCAAAGTATTTTACTAAAAGAAATTTTGGGGGAGGTAGTCTCATGGTTTGGTGGGCTATTTCTTCAAGTGGTTGCCCCGAACTTCAGTTTCCATCCATGTACATGAATAGTACAGAGTACATACTGTTCTTAGCTGTAGTTTGCTCCCCTTCTTGAGAGAAAATAATGAAAAAAATTATGTTTTCCTACAGGAAATGCCAGAATTCATGTCAGCAGACTGAGTATGGAATGATTTCGTAACCAATCTATTGAGGTTTTATCGTGGCCAGCTTGCTCTCCTGACAAGAATGTTATTGAAAACGTTTGGGGAATTCTTGTCCGAAGAGTATATTCACACAGAAAAAACTGAAATTCAAAATCAAACAAAAAATTCACAAAGTCAAGTATTTTTTTAACTAAAATAGGACCTATCACGAAATTCGTAAAATCAAGTACTCAAATTTGTAAATAGTTTATTGAAAAAATTTTTAAATTTTTCTTATTAAAATAATATACTATTTACTAAAAATTGTGTTAAAAATTTACAAAAAATTTTAACAACATATTTGTTAAAAACTAAGAACAAAAGTAATTGATTTTATTTTCATATTCAAACATATTGTTTTTTGAGTCAGACAAATCGTTGTTTGTAAATTAATCGTAATTTTAATCAAATTGTTTTATAAAATCAAATAATAAAATTACAGAGCTTGATAAATATAACTTATAAAAATAGTGTTTGGAAATCTACACAAATTTCCAAACCATCACATTGCCACCCCCATGCTTTATTGTGGTTTTTGAGTACCGAGAATGTAGCCGCTTTCCTTTTGGTCTTCTCACGTGGCAAACTTCATCTAAATTTAGTAAGTTAAATTTAGATTCATCACTAAACAAAACAGTTCTCTATTGGGATATAGTCCAATCCATATGTGCTCTAGCAAAATCCAACCTAAAACAAACAAAAAGTTGGGAAAATCTGAGACTACGTTGCAATCAATCAGACAAACCTTTTTTTTAAATGCTTCTTAGTCAGCATAGGCTTCTTAGATGGCATGAAGCTTCTTAAGGGGTGGCAATGTGATGGTTTGGAGTTGTTTTTCGGCCAGTGGAGTTGGTCCCTTTGTAGAAATTCAAACAAAAATGTACCGTTTTGTTTACAGAGACATTTTAGCCACTCAGATGCTTAACTATGCTGAGTGGGAAATACCACTTCGATGGGTGTTTCAACATGACAATGACCCAAAACACTCATCGAAGTTAGTCAAGGATTGGTTATCGGCTAATGGGGTTTAAGTCTTGGATTGCCACCTCAATCGCCAGACTTGAATCCCATAGAGAACCACTTCGGCATTCTAAAGCGGAGAGTTGGAACTCGACGTTTTAAAAATACACAGGAGTAGATGAACTGTCTAAAATCAGAGTGGGAAGCTATACCAACATCTATTCTATCAAATCTTATTGAATCTATGCCCAAAAGATGCACTGAGGTCGTAAGAAACAAAGGATATCATACCAAATATTAAAAGTTGCTTAGGTTTACACTCACCAGCTGAAATCCGGAAGGTTTAATATATTCCGGCCAAAGATTAAATATTTCTGATATTTCTCTTTTTCTTTTTCAATAAAAAAACAACAACAATTACTTAAATGAAAAAGTCAAGGCAATCTTTGTTATTTTATTTTTTTTTTCTTTATTCTGCTTTCAGAACAAATTTACAAAAACAAATACAGTCAAACTCGTTTATAACGAATTCTTGGTTATTACGTACATATTTTCAAGTTGCAATGTTTTAATAACAATTTTCATACAAAAAACATCGTTTATTACGAACTCGTTTATAACGAATTCTCGGTTAAAGGGAACTACTTTAAATGGTCCCAGTAATTAAATTTCATACATTTTGCCTTTTTTTAACGAACCCTCAGAAATAACTTTGAAGTGTGGCAATAGTCTTTACTTTTATTTAATATGGCAGCATTAAATTATAACTCAACATCTTTAATCAGCTGATAGATAAAAAGAATTAAAACATAGTTTTGATTTTTAATACAAAAAATATTTTTTGTTTTTAATACATGAAAAAAAAAACTTGTATTTCATATTTTCTTCTATGACTTCACCCCGTTTATTACGAACTTTGCCTATAACGAACTATTTTTGCTGGTCCCACGGAGTTCGTTATAACCGAGTTTGACTGTACATATGTTTTTGTTAATACAGATAGAGTAAAATGTAGAAATGTCAAAATCAAACAAATATATTTATAAAACCAAATAAAATTGTTTTTAAAATTAGATTTTAATTTTAAACAAATGATTGTTAGGAAAAAAATTGTTCATATTTTTTTCTGTGCATATAACAGACAATTTACCAGTGTTGAAGATTTGAAATTAAAAATAATCGAAGAATTGGGGAAAATAGAAATAGACGGAGAAATATTGAATAATCTTTATACGAGTATGAAAGATCGAATATTTAATTTAATAAGCTCTAAGGGAGGGATTACTAAGTTTTAAGTATCAACATTTTTGGTAAATAAAGCTTCTTATTTAACAAAACTGAGACTGGTGCTATAATTATGCAAAGACCAAAAACCTTAATTTTTATACTGAAGTAAAAATTGCGGTAAAAATTTGAAAAACTTAGTGTTATTTTTTCTTTTACGTTAACACTACACATAATGAAATGTTTTGTTTTTGTTATTATAAATGTACTTTTCAGAAATTCAAAAAAATTAGGGTGGTGCTCTAATTATGAAAAGCACTTTATGTAAATAATAAACATTTTTAATTTTTAAGTTGTTACATTGATAGTAAAATAAATAAATAAATAAAAAAAAGTGTTCAAGAAAGTATTTATAACGTCTGATAAAACTAAGAGAACATCTTATTTAATCTTGTTTTAGACATCAATTCTACAGTATAAGAAGCCTTGTATAAAGTACAAAATGACTGCGAAATATATTAAGAATAAATTAAAAAAAAAAAAACTGAAACGCTGGATAAACATAAAAATTATATCAAAACCCGTGCTGGATGAATGCATGAAAATTTCAGCATTCCGCCTTACATAACATGGATTTTCAATTTTTGAAACCTTACATTTTATCATACATGATGCTTTTCTATTATTTTCTTTACATACATACTATATATAGGTAAAAAAATATACAGTGGACAGCAAAAGTCTTGGTACCCCAATATGTGTAAGCTATTTTATGAATTTTAAATGATAACACGGTGCGACAGTCAAAATACACCCAGCAAATGACATAGTGTAGGATGTGAGATTTGTTGAGTAGAACTCAAAAATATTTTTTTTATATTTCTCGAACCCTCCAAACTTGTTGTATTTGACAAAAACTATTTTTTTGTTCTTTTCACACAAAATTATTGATTGCCCAAATATTTTTTAACCTATTTTCAAAATCCAATGTATTTTGAAAAGAGGACAGATGAGCCTTTAAAATGGTATACATAAACATATGGTTCGAACTTACATGTTATGAGTTTTGATCGGGTAAATTTAGAAAATATGATTTTTTTTCTCATTTTTTCAAGTTTAGCTATTCCTAATTGCAAAATTTACTTAAAGAATATAAAATAAGTGATGACATTCTGAAAGTGCATTATATTGTGAAGAGATTGACACTTAGTTTGATGAAATCGGACAAAACTGACCGTAGTTATTATATAAATAGTATAGCAGTCGTCTTATCAAATGAACTTTCAGTTCAAAAATTTTCAAAAGTTTTGATGGATCTTGATTCTTTATCGCAAAATGTGTCAATTTCAAGTTTGCACGACTTCCGTCGGCTAATATTTGTGTTTTTTTTTCAAATATTATTATTTCTTTTTGAGCAAACATTGGCCAACTTCTGGTGGTCGCTCAAACGTGAAATTGACACATTTTCTGATAAACAATTAAGCTCCATCAAAAATTCAGAAAATTTATGAACTAAAAGTTCATTTGAAAATGGAAATGGTGTTGTTAAAATAATAAGCAAAAAATAAGCACACATAAAATGATAAACAAAAGCTCCAAAAACAAAACAATGCAGTTGTTCACGTGATCAACGAATTAGTAAACATATAGCAACAAAAACAACAGGCTTGTTTACAAGATCGATGAATAAACAAAAATATAGCAACAACGTCCGTGTATAAAAAATATAGCGGAAAGACAAACAAACAAAACAACAACAACTCTGCCTGGACGAAAGTAAACAAGATACACGAACAACAAAAATGGAAACAAGTTGTTTATATTTTTGGATTGTTCCCGAAGGTCGTCATCATCCTTCAAGGGCATGCATCACACTGTTGATCCAGTGATATAAAAGGCAAGATAAAGCGAGCAACGAGGATTCAGTTAGAATTCAGTCAGTCGTGTATGAAGACACGTGATTCTTGGAGTTCGAGTTAACTTAGTCGTGTGATGACGTTGCGTTGAATTGAGTGAGAATTCAACCAGTGGTGTGTGAAGATACGAGATCGAGTTATAATTCAGTCAGACTTGTGTGCAGACAAGTTGCGTGAAGAAAACAGTTGTTAGTGTTGTGCTTACAAAAAAGGTTGTGAGCAAAGAAGAATAACTAACAAGTGTTGTTGCTTACAAAAAAAAAGGTTGTAAGCAGAGAAATATCACGAACAAGCACATATTGTGAAAGTTATCATTGTATACGTGGAATAAGTTCGAACAGTGGCACAAAAGTTGTGCAGATAATAAAGAATTGACTATATTTTTATTTATTTTTATATTTATATATTATATATATTTTTTTTTTTTTTATTTGCAATCTACGAACTCATATTTTTAACGTTTTTAAAAGGTAAAAACGTAACAATATATATGTATGTACATATGTATGTATATGAAAAATATACCTCGACTGTTAGACTCTTTAAATAATAACTACGGTAATTTTTGTCCGATTTGATCAAACGAAGTGTCAATCTCTTCACAAGATAATGCACTTTCAGAATGTCAGCACTTATTTAATATTTTTTAATTAAAGTTTGCTACTATGAACGGACAAACTTGAAAAAATATAAAAAAATTCACATTTGTCAAACCGCAAAATAAAATTGATCAAACGAAGTGTCAATCTCTTCACAAGATAATGCACTTTCAGAATGTCAGCACTTATTTTATATTATATTATTGCTACTATGTCCGTTCATAGTGAAAAATGTGGAAAAATTCGCATTTGTCAAGTTTACCTCATCAAACCGCATAGCATATTAAGTCAAATAATATATATATATATATGTACATCGTTATAAAGGCCTATCCCTCTCCTTACTAATAAGTTTTAAATGTTGGACATCGGTTTAGAAATGTTTGTGTAATCAATAAATTTGTGCGTAAAGTCCAAAAAAATAGTTTTTATCAAATAAAACAAGTTTGGAGGGTTTAAGAAATATAAAAAAAAAATATTTTTTAGTTCTACTCAACAAAACTCACAACTTATACTACATACATATGTCATTAGCTGGGTGTATTTAATTTTTTTTATTTTGCGGTTTGACAAATGTGAATTTTTTTATATTTTTTCAAGTTTGTCCGTTCATAGTAGCAAACTTTAATTAAAAAATATAAAATAAGTGATGACATTCTGAAAGTTCATTATCTTGTGAAGAGATTGACACTTCGTTTGATCAAATTGGACAAAAATTAAAACAATATTTCTTCGGCGACTTCCTCTCAGCAGACTTCTGGCAAAAAAAAACTCTGATAGTAAGTTTCTCAAAAAAAAAAAACTCTCGTTCAGGGTCGACTTCAAACTTATGGATAAAATTAACACACATAACATAATTGGTGTGAGAAACTAGGTCTTAATCCTCACAGAAGGGTTGTAATGGCCAATTAGTAAGTAAGTTAGTAACATATTTTTTGTGTTGAGCTCAGATCTACAGTTTAAAAAAGGAAAAATTGTACATCCACATTTAATAGCTCTTTCGCATGTTAAGAATGCCCCGATGACAGTTTGAAAGTCCAAAACTATACATCGTGCGCTTCGCGGGACCTTAAGCACGTCTCAAAAGGATGCGCTAATGTTCTACCACAATGTAAAAATACCGAATTTTTTAAACATCACTTTTTGCATATACTGTATACAGCATCATCTATACTAAACCGAACAGTCGGAATTTCTTTCATAGCAAGAGGATTTACATACATATATTGAAAGGTCATTGCCATGAATTGTCCTTATATCAAGCTTGGGTAGAGCAAATAAGTACAATTTGACTTTTTTAATATCTTTAACGAAGTGTTTGTAAAAAATTTAACATCTTCTACATCTTGAATGTCTTGACAGCTTCTTCATACATATGTATTTATATTCATTCATATTGTTACGTTTTTACCTTTTTAAAAACGTTTAAATATGAGTTCGTTGATTGCAAACTAAGTAAAAACAAATATGTGTCTTATTTTAATTAAACTCTCTTTATTGTCCACACTTTCTTATGTGCCACTGTTCACACTTAACCGATACAACAATAATTACTACAATTTATTGCTTGTTCACTATTATTCACACACAACTATTGCTCGCAACCGATATCTTCAAACACGACTATTTAGTTCACACGCAACTTCACTCAAGACTGACTCAATTACAACTGACTCACTCCTGCCTTGTCTTGCCCTTTTATATGCGAACGTCTTCAGTCTGATGATGGTTCTCGATGTGGAAGGTTCGCGTTCTCGCCTTCTCGAGAATTCTTTTGCGACTACATTGTTTATTGTTGCTGGTTTATTGATGAAGATGTTCGATGTATTTGTTAATGTGTATTTGTATATTGTGTACACATTGCCTCTTGTTCGTTGTGCTTGCATTTTCTATCTCTTTCATGCTCATGATCTTTGTTTTTGTGGCTTTTGCTTTTTGTTTTTATTGTTAAACGATATTAGGTCGTTTCGTTTGTTCTTGCGTAACAATATATTTGCTTCACTTGGATGTCGCATATTGCGTCCACAACACTAATGTCGTCATCATTTCCATGTGGGTCAAATAGATCTTCGTAGTTATTACTGATGTTTGGTATAGCAGACTTTTGTTTTATGAATTTAGAATTATTTGCCCAAAATCTCTTGCGCTTTCTTCTGTTTAGTATTCAAAAACAAATTACTAACAGTCAGCTGATATTTTTCACGTCTTTATGCTACGAATGTGGCAGTTAGACTGAAATATGTATTAGAAATAAGATTGATTAAAAAATAGTTTATTCTATTCGAAACTGTTATTAAAAGTAATAATTCTTTTTTTTTTTTCTTTTTAGATTTTTCAAATAAAATGACATTTGATCAGGTTGATGAAAGCGAAAACATTACTAATTTAGATAATGCTGTTAATTTAAGCTCTTCGAGGACTCAGAATGATAATCTGGATAAAGCAACTACATCGGCAGAGGCTACAACAAGTGCTGCGGCATCTTCTAGTATACCACCTATTATTTTCAAATGTAATCATTGCGACTTTTTTGGTCAAATAAAGCAAGAAGTTGAGGTTCATATTGAGACATCTCACCCGAATGCTGATAGTGATGATATTATAAGCATACCCACAAATCCAGTGGCTATTCAGGCATTTCAGGCTGCAATGGCGGCAGCAACATTAGCTGCCGTTAGTCGAGCAACAAAACCATCGCAAACTCCTTCGCCGACTGTTTCGCCGAATATGGGTGAGACAAAAGAAACTTCTGCGCCACTGATTGATGATGAAGATAAAGAACCCGTTGCAATTAAACGTGAGCGACTTGATATAGTAGAACCAGAAATTGTAGCCATGGAGATAGATCAAGACAAAAGTGTCAAAAGTCTCGGAATGGAAGTTATTGAATCAGAAAATGTTTCACGTCAAGTAAAACAGCAACAAAATATAGGCGTGCAATGTCCCCTATGCCAAGATTTCTTTACGGAGAGAAACGCATTGGAAATACACTTGATGAAAGTTCATAGCGTTAATAAGGACGGTTTGGCGCGGCTTCTCTTACTGGTAGATAATAGTTTATGGATGCAAAATGATAACACTTCTAATGTCAGTCGTTCTCAATCAGCTGCTCAATCAGAAACAGCCACAAGTTCCTCTTCTTCTAAAATCACAAGTGACGCTCCTGTATCGGCAAATCAACCAACTTTACCAGCATATGAGTTACTAGTGTGCCAACAATGCTGTTCTAGTTTTAAACACGAACAACAATTGCTTCAACATGCGCAAAAAATGCAACATTATACAATGCAACAGGGTGAATATCTTTGTCTAGCATTTAATTCAGTTCGAAACCCATGCACAATGCATTATCCATCCCTTTCTGCTATGTTTAATCACTACAACGATACTCATATGCGATTGGTAATATCCGAACGACACGTTTATAAATATCGCTGTAAACAGTGCTCTTTAGCATTCAAAACTCAGGAGAAATTGGCTACTCATACTCTATATCACACTATGCGCGACGCTACAAAATGTGCTATGTGTCAACGCAACTTTCGTAGCACTCAGGCGCTCCAGAAGCACATGGAACAGACCCACAATCAAACGGCAACGAATAGCAATAGTTTAGAGTGTACCAGTCCCAGAACTGTTTCGCCATCAGGAAGCGAACAAGAAAGGCCAGCAACGGAGACTAGTCAAACAGTGACCAATAACGACAAATTTGAAAATGAGTCGAGTAGATCTGTTACACCTGGACAAGATATGTGTCCACCAACACAGTCACCTAGCTCCAATCAAAACGATCCACAGAACTCAACGTCACCTTCAGTTCAGCAACAGCAACAGATATCCGCTCTAACAGCATTAATTAACCAGCAACAACTGACGGCACCACCAACTTCTGATATCCTGCATCATTTACAGATGCAACATCAGCAGTTTCAAAATTTACCGGCTTTGCACAATCTACAACAAATGCAACAACAATTACCACAATTTGCCGCAGCAGTAGCAGCTTCCGGAATGCCGCTTAATCCAGTTGAAATGCTAAATCTTATGCAATTTCATCACCTCATCTCACTAAACTTTATGAATTTGGCACCGCCTTTAATATTTGGTGGCAATAATCCACCATCAAACCCAGCGTCATCATCATCTGTTGCAGGCTCCAACACTACTGCTCCCATAAATATGCCAAATAATAATGCATCCCAAACTTCCTCACACGTTGCATCAGCTGATTTAACAACATCATCAACCGCAACGAGTTCCAATGCCTCACAATCGATGACAGCTTTACCCAATGTTGAAGTTAACACACAACAAATATTGCAACAACAACAACAACAACAAATATCACCTGGAGCTTCAACTTCACAAGTAAGCATATACATACACACCTGCTCAAAATAATAGATACACCTTATTTTAAAATGTTAAAGAAACGTTAACTGTAAAAATGCTCTCGAAAATGCAGCGAAAACTATTTTTTATTATATGTAGTTCCATCTGTCTACATCTTTAAAACGAAAAATTTGACACGGTACATGCATTTATTTAAATATAAAAAGCGAAATTCCGATGAATCCATAAAAATCGGTGATCATAATAATCGATACACTTGACTTATTTATAATATTTTCCATAGTAAATTAAATTTTTGAGTGAGTTTTCATTGTGTTTATGTGAAACGGTAAGACTCTCTCAATGATTTTTCGTGATTTCTCATGGTTTTAACAACTTTTTCCTCTTCTTCAGTTCAATGATAATTTCCTTCCATTTCCTTTATAATATTTTTTGATTTTTATATACACCTATCCCCCGCTTTACACGGAAGATAGGTTCCATAAAAAACCGTGTAACTCGAAAAATTCACTCTTACTCGTATATGGAAAAACCGTGCTAAACGAAAATCACTATGTCAGTTTTTAATATGATGAATAACAAACACATTTTTATAAATTATAGATTTTGTAAAAAATAATTCTGTTATTTGCTCACCTTGAATAAATTTACGCTATCAATTATATATAAACACTAATTAAGAACAAAGTTTAAAAACAATGATGATCTTTGTTTTGGTATTTCAAACAAACTAGGTTTAGTTTTGATCATAAAACGGTGAGTTCCCATCTTATCTATTTCCATCATAGACATAGACTACTAAGAATTCGTAACTGTAACATACATTTTGTAGTGTTGTATTTTGACAGTAAAATATTTTGACAGTAAAACAATGAAACTGTTATTGTAGATATAAACAAATTATAGTTTAGTCGTGTAAATGCAAAATTAATAAATTTCGTTAAAAAAAAAATTTATTTTCAAAAACCGTGTAAGATCGAAAACGTGTAAAACGAATACCGTGTAAAACGGGGGATAGGTGTAATTTTATATCAAAATGGAATTATTCTTACCGTTTCACATAAACACAATGAAAAATCACTCAAAAAATCATCAAATTTTTCGTTTTAAAGATGTAGACAGACGGAACTACATATAATAAAAAATAGTTTTCGCTGCGTTTTCGAGGGCATTTTTACAGTTAACGTTTCTTTAATATTTTAGAATAAGGTGTATCTATTATTTTGAGCAGGTGTGTATATTAATTATATTATTATACCTACTATGTACATATGATAGTTTCAATCATCAACATTTTAAAATATTTAAATTTCTATACAAAAATCCTTTATAGATTGTTGATCTAAAATAGTTTTGCATGTTATCTCTTATTTGTTTTCCAGTTGCTTAATAATCAGAAACGTGCCCGTACACGTATTACCGATGATCAACTTAAAATACTACGCGCTCATTTCGATATAAACAATTCGCCCAGTGAGGAGAGCATTTTGGAAATGTCCCAGAAGGCAAATTTGCCAATGAAGGTTAACAACAATTAACAATATTTTAATAACTATTTTAATAACTATTTTAAGTTGATTAATTATTATTGTAATATACTTTTTTTTTTATCATTTACATACGAGTACATTCAAATGTCGTTACTGCGGTGTGTATACAAATTTTTTCGAAATTTGCGACGGCAATTCTAAAATTCGCTGATCTGGAGAAAAAAAAACGTAATTTTTAAATTTCAAGGCACCACGGAGTTTTTTTTTTTTTTAATCTATAAATCTAGTTACTATTATATAATGCAATACAGTCAACCCTCCTATAACGCGGTACTCTCAGAACGGGTTTTCCATGGAGTCGCCGTGGTCTAGTAGGTAGTGTGCTGGCTTATTAGACATCAAAAAATAAAAAATAAAAAAAAGTATTTTTTCGGCGATTTCTTCTCAGTTTCTCAAAAAATCTGTCGTTCGGAGTCGACTTTAAACTGTAGGTCCCGCCACTTATGTATAAAATTAACACACACAACATAAGTGGTGTGAGAAACTGCGGGCTTCTTGGGGGCGATTGCCTGTAGACTGTCTAATGGTGAAGGTATAGCACTGGCCATTTTATAGTCACCTAGCAGCAACTCGTTTCCTTGCCGTTCGCATCTTCCCCCTTTCCACCTTTCCTAAAAAACCTGCACAATGCACTGCATGAGTAGGGGCCATCCCCTGAGTGCTGGTTTCATAAAAAAAAAATAAAAAAATAAACGCGGAGCTAAAATTGCGACAGCCCTTTTATAACATGCTATTCTCAGATCACGGTTCCCATATAACGCGGTTTCCACATAACGCGGAGCTGAAATTGCGACAGCCCTCCCCTAACGCGGTAAAGTTCCTTCCGCACAGCCTATGAATGACTCTAGTAACTAGATATTGTAAGTGGGTTTAATATCAGTTTTATTTTCGACGCCGTCTATGGCATCGGGGTCAGTCATCTCAGAGGTCTTTCACAGTACATACATATGTTTTGTTAGTGACCAAGTCTTTCTAAAAAATTTTCTGCAACTCATATCTGACAGTGAGGATGAATGTTGAAAAATTATCTTTCATTTTTTTTTTTTTTTTTTTGTTGGAAAACAGTTTTTTAGTTTAGTTTTTATTTAATTTTTTATCAATCCTTATATGAACTCTTTATTTCAATAGAAAGATAATTTATAATTTATCTTGTCTTGTTCTCAATATAACGCGGTACGAATGATGTGATTTGTACTAATTCCGCGTTTCTCATAGCGCGGTTTCCATAGAACACGCTACGAATTAGCCTGGTTTGTACGGTTAAATCCGAGTTTCTTATAGCGCGGTTTCCATACAACGCGGTACGCACTTAACGCGTTATAGAAGGGTTGACTGTACTTTTAGTATTTGATTGCATCGCAGATAGTACAGAAAGCTGTACGCAAGATTATGGGTACCGCGTTTGGTCACAATTGTATAGAAACTGCTACATGAAAATGTTTCGAAAAAGTGTTGTACAATGTTTCACCGCTTTAAAGTCAATGATAAAACAATGATAACAGTAAACGCATTAGTCTACAATAGATTAGAAGAATCGTGTACGAAGATGTGCAGGTATTTTCCATCTGCAGTTACTGTCATGGTGTCTCTATTTTGAAATACATACATACATACATAATTGGTCATTACAACCCTTCAGTCAGGATTACGACCTAGCTGCTCACACCACTTATGTTGTGTGCGTTAGGTTAGAGGACGTGTACTTGTCAACTATGACAAGTACAGTACCCGGAGGTCGAACTGACCTCGACCCGGAGGTCGAACTGACGCATTGTGTGCGTTAATTTTATACATGAGTGGCGGGACCTACAGTTTAAAGTCGACTCTGAACGACAGATTTTGAGAGGCTCTTCATGGCAATTGTATTTATTCTCAGAGTTTTTGCCAGAAATCTGCTGAGAGGAAATCGCCGAAGAAATATTTTTTTCATATTTTGTTTTGATGAATGACCTGGGATACGAACCCGGGCTTTACGTCTAATAAGCCAACACACTAGACTACGGCGACTTGCATTTTGAAATGCACTTGTGATATTTATAATCAATAATTTTCAAAAGGACAAACAATCGGCATCGAGTCCTACTGCAGTTTTTGATTGATGAAATTAATAGGAAAAGTCAAAAAAACGTAACCTCATATTCGCAAGATTTGGCTTTTTTATTTTTGAAAAAAATGACTAACTGGTATAAACAAATATCGAAGATAACGAATATCGACGGAAAGATTGTATCGAATTAAAGAAAATTTTATTTTTTTTGTTAGGTTGGTTAATTTTGAGTCCGGCCTCCTAAGTCCACGAGCGGATATTTTTTTTTACTAAATAATCTAATAACTTAATTGGTTAAACAACTTATACAAACCGTTCAATAAATGCTTTCGATTTTTACACCTACGACAAGTGAAGAGTACTTAATTTATAGCAAAATGCCTTTAAATTCTTTCGTTTAAATGAAATAAGCGATTATTCCGGAAATCACAAATATCGCGTGGGCCATCTAACGGTTATTTCGGTAATGTCACAAAATTCAGTATATTATCTCCACTGAACGTAATGAGTCGATTTACGCTTGAGCAACGTTAGGATTCATTGGAAATTTATTTCCAAAACAAAGACAATTGGTCTAAAATTGTACGAAAATGTTGTACAAAATTTGGTCGCAGAGAAGGACCAACAGTGCTCAGTATACGCAAGTTTATTGCTAAAGTTCGTGAAACTGGTTTCATTGTTGATGCCCCAAGACGTGAGCGTACTCTTTTCAGAGCGTACCTACACCCGAAAATATCGTAGCTGTGGTTGAGAGTGTGCGTGCGTGAGAATCCATCAACATTCGTCATTATTCTCAGAAATTGAACACTTCACGCACCAGCTTACATCGAATATTGCGAAAAGATCTCGGTATGAAGCCTTACAAAGTTCATGTGCTTCAAGAGTTGAAGCCGCATGAAAATCAGCTTTGTTTTCGGTTCGCTAGATGAGCCAACGAGAAACTGCACGATGATGTAGATTTTGCCAAAATTGCCGTCTTTTGGGGCACAGAAAACCCACGTGTGGTCTTACAGAAGCCAATGCACCCATTACGGAAGACTGATGCGGCTTGTGGAGCGGAGGCATCATTAGCCCATATTTCTTTAAAAATGAGGACACCTATCGCACCATGATTTTTGTAGCCGCTCTTCATGGTATTGATGTGAACGATGTTTGGTTTCAACTGGATGGTACAATTTGCCACATATCTCATGCCACAATCGATTTATTGTGTCAAACGTTTGATGGCCGTTTAATTAGTCCAAATGGTGTTGTCAATTAGCCGCCAAGAAGCTGCGATTTGACACCGTTGGACTATTTTCTGTGGGGTGCCGTTAAAGAAAAGTGTTATGCCAGCAAACCAGAGACGATTGAGCATTTGAAGGCCAACATTCGTAATGCCATTGTCAAGATACAACACCATACATTTGAAAAAGTGTACGAAAATTGGTCCGATCGAATGAGATACTCTGAGGCCAGCCATTTCTAACCGGCACTTTTTTATTTTATTGCATTTTTTGAAATGTAAACTTTTAAATGGCCCACCCTTCATTAACAACGTAAATATGTTTAGATCTTCTACTTGTATAAAATTATTGATAAATTGGTTTAATAAATTACTAAAAATAATTCTAATGAAGGAATTAAAACTTGAATTTACATTATCGTAAAATAATTAATAATCAAATAAAACTTATAATAGCTCAAGCGAAATTTTTCTTTTTTATTTTTATTTATTTTAATATTTTTAATGTTTTACAGGTAGTAAAGCATTGGTTTCGCAATACTTTGTTTAAAGAACGTCAACGTAATAAGGATTCGCCATATAATTTTAATAATCCACCTTCAACCACATTGAACTTGGAAGAATACGAGCGCACAGGACAAGCTAAGGTAATACCACTGACCGAACAGGTACAACAACAACAGCAGCAACAACTTCAGATACCATCTCGTCCATCTTCTGCCCACTCAATTAGCAATATTAGTGAGTATTCGAATCAACAACAAAATCCTCAACAACAGCAAATCGAGCAGAAACAACGGGAGGAAGCAGACACATTGCGCTCTCAGGCTTCAAGTGTAGCAAGTTCCACATTCCCTTTAGATGTGCAAATCAAAACAGAACCTGGTGAAGATTTGATGACTACATCGAATTCGATGTCAGCAGAGAGTTCAACATCAACTATGGCGACATTTATGAAGCAACAACAACAGCAGCAGCAGCAAAAGTTGCGTTTCAGCAGTTTGGAAGCTGCAGAACATGATTTAATGATGATGTCAGACCAGCATTTGTCTTCCGCCGCAGTAGCTGTTGCGACTGCTGCTCAACAACAACAACATGCTGCTGCTGTAGCTGCTGCAACATTTTACAACAATTACGAAACAAAATCTGAAAGTGAAAGCTCTGATATACATTCTCGCCCACAAAGTCCGAACAGCAATACAACATCTAATTTGTATGCCAGCATGAACGACTTATTGAGTCAACAATTGGAAAATATGCCTCACAACCAAATGGGACCACCAAAAAAGTTTCAATTGAACACAAACTCGAATCCTAGCAGCAATTTAAATACCGCTACTAGCGAACGCACAGCAATTCCTGGAGTTGGCACCAGTAGCGGAAGTGGTAGTGTGGCAGTTGCTGGTGGAATAACTGTAAGCAGCAAATTATTTGAAAAGCATTCTCCGTCAGCACAATATGATACAAACTCGAATTCATCAAACTCTTCAACAACTTCAAGTGGAAAGAGGGCGAATCGAACACGCTTCACCGACTATCAAATAAAGGTTTTGCAGGAATTCTTTGAAAACAATTCATATCCTAAAGACAGCGATTTGGAATACCTTAGCAAACTATTATTGCTTTCACCACGCGTAATAGTTGTTTGGTTTCAAGTAAGTATCATTTAAATAACAGAATACGTTTTTAAAACTCTTCTTACAATTTTTAAATATGTAAATGAAGCTCAAATTAGCTGTCCAACATATTCTCATAGTTTATAGTTTTAATTGTGGAAATAGAGTCTGTTGAAAAATGTGTTCTCATACATAAATAGTACATACAGTATATAAAGCCTTTCCCATTCTTTATTGGGATCATAATTAATTTTTATTACATACATACATATGTATTTCATAAAAATAAATTAAAATTATTAAGTATAAAAATATATGTATATTAAAATATAATATATTTTAATTTTATTTTAGAATGCTCGACAAAAACAACGTAAAATCTATGAAAATCAACCCAACAACTCATTGTATGAATCTGAAGAAAAGAAACAAAATATTAATTACGCTTGTAAGAAATGTAGTTTAGTATTTCAAAGATACTATGAGTTAATCCGTCATCAGAAAAACCATTGTTTTAAAGAAGAAAATAATAAGAAATCAGCAAAAGCTCAAATTGCAGCTGCACAAATTGCTCAGAATCTCAGTTCTGAAGATTCTAATTCATCAATAGATATCAATAGTGCAGCTGCCGCTGCTCTTTTAGCTCAACATCATCCTGTTGCCGGTGTAGCTGCTGTAGCCAATATAGGAAAAAATACACCATCTGGACGAGAATTTAGTCCAATAACTTGCAATGCTACCACGCCACCGGCGGAGTCAGGCGGCAATAACAGCGAACATCAAAAGTTTGTTTGTGACAAATGCAAATTGACCTTTTCACATTTTGATAGTTTACGAGAACATCAGCTTATGCATTTGGTAAATCCGAATTTGCATCTACCAACTGATGTCCACACAACTGCTAGTACTGCTGCGGCCGCTGCTTATGGTCCATTTGGTAGTATATTGCAAAGTCTACAACAGGCGGCTCACCTACAGCAGGCTGCGGTTAATGCTCCGTCGGCAGCCAAGAAGCGTAAATATTCGGAAACTTCATCGAACGCAGATGATGTGTCGTCGCAGGGTGCTATATCTTTGACAGGAGTCGAGTATGAAAACCATGCCAAGAAATATAATTTTTTATATCAATATTTCCTACAAAACGAAGGCAACTCTGATCTCCGACAACAGTTTCATAATCGGGATAGCGCTGAGTTGAATATGGAATTTCTAGCCAACTATTATCAGCAGACAGAACTGAAAAAGCGCAATAATTACGAATTTTTGTTTCAATATTACGTAAGAAACGAACAGTTAACGAATGTAAATTTTGAACTTGCCGACAACAAACCAAATATAGAATTTTTATTACAATATTATCAGTTATGTGAATCGAAGAAGTTTTTTCAGTTAGAAGCCTCACCCCAACGAATATATGATGGACCGTTAATGCAGGGTGATTTCATTACCACCCGGCACAACAGCAGCAGCAACAACAGCAGCCGTCCGGCATCAAATGCCAGCAATAGCAGTAGTCCCAGTGGCAGTGGTATTAACGAGGAGAGCAATGGGGGTGAGGTGCTAAATAACATTGACAACGATTCCTCTCCTCAGCTGACTACTTTCAGCGACACACAGCAACACAAACCTCGTTCAAATGGTCAGCTCTGTAGTATCAGTAACAATAATAACGATTTAATAGCGGCTAACGTTGTACAGAATGATCGAAATCATTGTAAAGACACCAATGACGGTTTAGAAAGTAGCAACACTTCCAAAATAGAGGAACAAATGGATCAATTGGATGGCTTACAGGAAGTCAACAATCAATTGAATTCAAATAGTGGCACAACAATTTTATCTGAATCTCCTCATATATCCCTAGAAACGACAGCAGGGTCTTACTATCAAAACTTGGAAGACTTTTTAGATGCCACAATGATTGAGAACCATAACCAGACACTAAGTTTTCCCATGGAATCAGTAAAATTACAAGCTGAGAAAGTATCAATGCCGCCATTACCATCTCCTTCCAAACCTGTATGCACCAATCAGTCTTTAGAACCTACAACTTCCAATCTAGATAACAATTCAAATCATAAACAGGCAAACAAACGTTTACGCACTACCATTTTGCCAGAACAATTAAATTTTTTATATGAATGTTATCAGAATGAATCGAATCCAAGTCGTAAAATGTTGGAAGAAATCTCTAAAAAAGTTAGCCTAAAAAAACGGGTTGTACAGGTAAGATAATGCATTTTTTCGATATACATACCTATGTATACATACCTATGTATGTACCTAACACTTTTAGTACTCGTACACAAAACACATATCATTTTCAATTTAAAAAACACTAAAATATTAAATTCTCATATACAAAATGAAATACACGGATATGTATATTATTTTAATTTTCTTTGTTCATTATTATTATTTCTTGTTTTTTTCTTTATTATTTACTTATTATTACTATTATTATTATTATTACTTTTTTTTTTTTAGTAAAGTGAAGACGATTGTGATCTAATAACTGAGCAAAAACTGCGACAACTAAAAGTTAATTTGTTTATTTTTTTTTATTTTTACTTAGTAATTTTTTATTTAATTTTTTAATTGAATATGTAAAAATACTTGGCAAACAAAACCCAAAAGCAAAACACATTCAGATTTGATATTGATAAATGCGAATATAGCGAATATAATTCCTTAATATTGGTGCATTAAAATGTTGTTATTTCAATTAAATATAATAATAATATGAATTTAATTTTCTATTTTCAAAAATACTGTTTAATTAAAAAGGTTTGGTTTCAAAATACCAGAGCCAAAGATAAAAAATCACGAAATCAACAAAGACAAAATTTTTCGAATATATCGGACGATAATAGCAATAGCAGTAGTGTGACGACTAACATTCAGAAAGTGAACATTTCGGGATTGACACCGTTGTCAACGACGGGCGGAAGTGAAACGTCTAATGATATTATAAAAGACTGCAATTTATGTCAAGTAATGCAAGTAGACATGCAACAGCATGCATTTTCGATAGAACACATCCGTAAAGTTAAAGAGATCTTTGCGCAGACAACCGCTGCTGCTGCTGCTGCAACACTTCTCAATAGTGGTGGCGTTGAAGAAAGCGATAGCGAAACATATAGAGTGGTCAATGAAGATCAACAAAAAATCGCCCAACAAAAACATCAACTCGCTTTAATGATGATGGCATTTCAAACGCAAAATTTATCTAACTCTACGGTCTTTAATGATTTTGAAGAAAATCTTATTGAAAGTCAAACTCCTGTTGAGCGAAATGATGATAATTTTTCCTCGAGACCAAATGCAAAGTACCAAAAAAAATCTAAAAGAAATTCTCTAAAAAAGAAAAAGTATGCCGTGAAGAACATAATTTCGATAACAAATAATGCAGCTGACCCGATTGTCACGGCCCTTGAAACTGAAAATGAGCTTATCCTTAATATAAATGTCAATCAGACAGACGGCATCCACTTCAACACCGACAACAGCGACAAAATAAAAGATAGTAGACGTAGCTATTTAAGCAATACCATTCAAAACAGGAATGAACAAAACGATGGCAATAATAATCGAAATGAAGGCGTAGATATGCTGCATAGTGGCGATGAATTTGCCGCATTAAGGAGCAAAAGCTCAAATGTAATTAATGAAGAGAATGACATGAGTTAATCTCCAATTGTTTAACTATAATCAAACTAACGGTAAGTGCCCAAAAATTGACAAATAATAATCATTTCCGGTTCGTCGTTTATAACTGTTTCTTTTTAATTGTTTTTTTTTTTTTTTTTTGAACTAAAATTTAATTTCTTTGACTTTGATTTTGTTTTTCTTTTGGTTTTGTTTGTTTATTATATTTTTTTTTTTTTTTTATTATTATTATCGTAATTGACAAAATTGTATAATAATTAAAACAGGAAAAATTAATAATGGCATGCCAATGCGTCTAACGCGCAAAATGAATCTATTTAATATCATATCTTATAGATAGTATTGTGTGTAATTATAAATATTGTAGCATTTACTGTTAGGATAATTTATTTTTAGTGTATTTTTATTTATAGAAGTTGCGTAACTTTACTAAGACTAAATTATTACATATATATATATATATATATATGTATATATATATATATATTTCCATATATATATTTATATATAACTATTTAGTAGTATATATATATATATAAATATATATATACAAAAATTTACATGTATGTATGTATACATTTATACATGTATATATATATATATATATAATTATATTATATAATTATCTATACTTATATCTTTTTGTTTATCTCCACCACTTAAACAACACCTCGCATTACAAATGTAAATTTCCAAATAATTAATTAAGCGTAGCCATTAGACAAAACAAACCTGAAACTATTCATAAGTGTAAAACAATACGTAAATATTCATATTTTAAATAAACATTAAATTATATGAAACAATATTAATCGAAGTTTGCTCACAAACAAACAATTTGGTTATAACATCCTTCGTATGGGTTTGTATTACAATTGTTTAGGTTACATAAGATTTCATGCAGTAAGATTTATTAAAATTGTCAAACATTTAATAATATAAATTGTATAAATATATATATATGTTTTAAAACTGCCTCTAAGCCATGTATAGTTTTTTTTTATTTATTTCAGTTTTTTATATTTCGTAGTAATTTATACATTTAAAATTTCATAGATCTTGGTATTTCTTAGTCTTTTATATCCTTTATAACAAGATATTTTCTTATTTGAATTACAATTTAATTTTGTAAGGGTTCGACACTTCTTTTATGAATATTAATTATTTTGCCAATATTTTTTTTTTTTTTTTATAATAAGTTTTTTTTTTTGTTTTTAAAAAATTATTAGATGAAGAACCGTAAATGTTTAAAACAGAATTTTAAATGTCTATCTATAAAAAAAAAAAAAAAAAAACTTTCTTTTAGTAACGGAAGGCAAATAATTAAAAGAAAATATAAGATTTGAAACAGACACGAAGATTTAATGCTGTATAAAATATAAGAGATTAAGGTATGTATGTAAGTTTTTGTTTATATGATGATGAATTATTAATAAATTTTTCACAATTGAGTTTTAACAATTTTATAAAAGTGATCAATAAAAGAGATAATAACACAGCTATATAGTAATATGTTAAAATTTATACAATAGAAATTAGATTTTTTTTAATTATTGAAAATTGTGCCATAACTTAATTTTTATTATATATTTTATTTCAGAATAATAGTTGTTCACAACCGTGTGTAAACACCACTTGGAGAAAGAAGCCTTTTGATAAAAAAAAAGAGCTATTTGCTCAATATATTTATTATTTTTTCATCACACAGACTATAATCTAAATACCCTGTGTTAAAACTGGATAATTTGAAAAGAAACCATAAAAGTTCCTATTTTGAAAGAAAAACAAACAAGAAACTCCTATAATTTGTAGTATTTAGTATGTAAAAAATTAAATTTTTGGAATATTTAGAATTAAAAATAATTATAAAAAAAAAATTATATAAAAGCAACTAAGTTCCTAAGATTTGAAATTATTTATTTCGCCTTTATTCGTTTTTGTTTCTTATTTATATTTTTTAGAAATAAGCATAACATTGGTCAAAAACAGACAAATATCTATGTATAAGCTAAAAATATATAACTGAATATGTATTGCAACCCTATATAATTAGCCAAAATCTTTACATTAATTACAATATGTATTTAAATAGTTTTTATTTACATTATTTTATTTATATTTATTTCTTTTTTTAATTCTATTGTTTTTGTTGTGAATTATCATTTTAATTATTATATTTCCTCAGTATGAATGGGAATTAATTTGCTGGTATCAAAATTATTATTACATTATTATCTCTCTTAGCTATTAGCTTTAAGTCAAAATTACATTTACACTTTAAATCCTCGAGTAACACTACTACCGACTGTGAGCATACGAAAGCAGTAGTTTTGTCTTAAGAATGCTGCTGTCTTATGAAATGACAAAAAAAATGTTTTGCTGAACAGAAAACGCAAATTGCTAATTATTTGGTGCATTGTATTTAGGTAATCGAAATCGACGTCCTCATCTTATCAATGTCTAACATAAGAATTTTATTATTTTCTTTTATTTAATACTTGGTCCGATTATTTCGTATAATCTGATCAGGAACTAGCGTCTTGTTATTTTGCTAATTCTTTGATATATTTTATACATTTTGATGTTACTTTTTTTTTTAACAGTTTTGTTGATTTTTTTCTAAAATTTTGTTTGTTTTTGTTTTCGTTTTTTTGTTCTTTTCTTTATTTCAAATACTATATAATTATTTTTTATTTAATAACAATTTAAACGAACGAGTTTAAATCTCACTATTGAGTTAATTTGAGTTAATTCAAAAATGTAAGCATATGTTTGGCTAAAAGTTGGAATACATAACTGATAATAATAATAAGATATTTATTTTAACAGCACTTTTTATTATGACTGCCATTAATCAATGCATAACGAGTGAAATACTATATTTCAGAATTAAAAAAATAAAATTAAAAAAAAGAAAAAACATAATAAAGGAATAACGCTGTTGAAGTTATCAGTAAAGTAAATGTTACTGCTGTTCAATCTTAAAATTGGGCTTAACAATTCTCTTGTTCATTATCATAAATGATTAAAGAGTTTTATATTACACTATTAAGTTAAAGTTTTTACATTAGACATATTTATACAAATTAAAACTTAAAGTAATGCAATAAAAAGTTCCTTTAAACATAAAATTATTTTTATAAAAAAAAAAAAATTGAATGAAAAATATATATATTAATACATTTAAAATAATTTAATTTACATTATATTCGTTTATTTACAGAAAAACATTCTAAGACTGTACGATTTTAATTTTATTTACCTTTTTTATAATAATCAGTTTTATTTAAACAATTTTACTACTATTGAAAGTTCCTATATATCTGATAAAAGTAAATATTAAGAATATTACAAATTATAACTAGAAAAACTTAACTTTATTTGCATTTAAGCATATAAATACTATTTATAGTAAGAAGAAATAAAAATATAAAAAAATAAAAAAAAAACAAAACAAAAATCAAATAATATTATTATATTATCCATATATTTAAGATTATTTACGTATGTGAAAAATAATAAGACACTAAAGAATATAAAGTGAACATAAATCTTCAAATCCTCGCAAAAATGTGAATTATATAATAAATAGTGTAATATTGTTAGAAATATAATGGTTTATATTGCTATTTATACAAATACATATATGTATATATAATATATAAGTATGAGATCAAAGTATTACAAAAACAAAACTCAATTTTTAATTTTTTCTTTTTTCACACTTATCTTAAACACTTAATAAAACATCTGAGATAACAACAATTCTCTTGCTCCTCAACTTTATGGATCAATTCCAAAAAAAAAAAAAAAAAAAAATACTGAATACTGTTCTACATATGTTCTAATAATTTTCGGCACTTTAATGTGTTTTCTATTTTTAATTTATTTACATACATATGCCTTTTCCCTTAAAGCAATCGTTTACAAAAATTAAATCAGGCTTCCTTATAATTTACATATGTAAGTATGTATGTTTATCCCAAAATAGTTATATTTTTCTTGATTTCTTTTTATATACCAGTAATACGCATATTCCTATATACATACATACATTATAAATTACTAATAAGTGAACATATCAAAGTATACGTAAAAACCTTTCAATAAAAATAATGGCATAATATTGAACAATAACAGAATAAAAAGAATTAATTAAAATTATAAATAACAAAACAAAAGAGTTTAAAACAATTATAATTTATAACGTTTAGGCTATAGAAATTATCCCTGTAAAAAAAAAAAAATATAAATGCACTCAACAATGGAAAAATATACTATGTATTAAAGATTACATTTTATTTTAGTATATTTTATCATTTTGACATACAATTTAATTCAAATGATGTCATTTCATTTGTAGGTAATTAATTTTCTATTTTTGTACTCTCCTAAATCTTTAAAATATTGTAACTAGTCACGCAAATCAATAGTTTAAGTGCTGCATAAATAGTAGTAGATTTATTACATACAATATACATATTTGCGTTTTAAGAAAATAACTATTAATTTATTTTTTTATTAATTTTTTGAATTATTAAATTGAAAAACATACACGCTCTAAAACATAAAGTAAAAGAGTATTATATAGAACGAATAAAGCCAGAAAAATAATTATTAATTTTTGATTCTAAAAAAAAAAAAAAACAATGAAAACTAAAACATTATGTGTTATTAGAGGAAAGACATCAATATACCATTACCAATAAATACCAAATTCAAATTATTTGTCGAAAGAAATAAAGAACGAAAGAAGGAAACATTTAAAAAGAAATATAAAATTAAAAACGTTATATTAAGTGTGAGTTTAAAAACAATAGTAACATATTATATATCTATATATACATATATACATACATACTATTATATAATTTATATATACATTTATGCCTGAGTAAATACATATATTTTGGTGTTTATGAATATATAAAATTATATACTTGGTATATGTAGAAATTAGAAACAAAACTAAACTTAAAAGAAAAAGTTCCTATATATAACATACATACATATATCTATGAATAAAAATTGTGCATATGAATGAAATAAAAAAAAAAAAAAAATAAGAGTGTATACATATATATATGTATATTTATATGTGTATGTATATATGTAAACATATATGTATATATACGCTACACCATATAAATTATACATTTAGTGCGGTTTCATTTCAAACATCGGGTTTAATACATTAGGGGGAGTACTTCAAACTTTACAAATTTAGAAACATCTTTCTGGTCATTTGTTTTGTGAAAATTTTAATGATTTTATTTGAATCAGTATTTTCATCATAAGAATATGGTCGAAACCGAATTCAGTTATTGTACAGTAAATAGGGATATTGAAAAAGAGATCGTAAAACTTTGATGCGACCATGATTGTTGTGTTCCCGTGCTTTGTGGTGTTCAGCCTTGATACGGTATTCACAGCTGCTTGTTTCACAGTTAACAGACACTGAGGAATACCTTTGATAGAGTAGTTGTAGTGAAGTTCGATATAATCAACATCGGTGTTTTTATTCTATACATACATACATACATAATTGGTCATTACAACCCTTTAGTCAGGATTACGACCTAGTTTCTCACACCACTTATGTTGTGTGCGTTAATTTTTATACAATCTGCTGAAAGGAAGTCGCCGAAGAAATATTTTGTCATATTTCGTTTAGTTGGAGACACAACACACTACCTACTAGACTACGGCGACTTCTAATCATCGAAGTTAATAACTTAATACAAATACAATATGTTATATCATAAATGATGACCCATAAATGTTGTAAAAAGTTTTGTAAATACATATGTACGTTCTTGCAAACAGCTCAGGTGGAGTTGAATAAGAGAAGGAGCTGGAGTTAGTTTAACCTTGGCCAATGAGAAAATGTCCTACAACGACACTGCAGACGATTTATGTATATCCGTTGCATGGGATATTGTTGACCAAAGTTATGAAAACTTTGTTTAGGTGAATGAGAAGCAAACCTAATACAAGATACAAGAACAAATCCTCCGATATTATATAGAATGCTTTGCAACGAGAATTAGTAATATGTGTTAAAGGAATAATTTTATGTCATCCAAAGTTGCCCTCAATCAGAAAGTACAGAAGACGAAACATAGCATTACTATCTGACAGAAGAATTGATTGAAGATTAGATGAAAAATGGAATGAGCAAGACATGCTATCTGGGAATTCGCGTTAACGAGCAGACAGATTAACTTCCTGTGGAGTAGTAAGAGAAGATTGGAAGTGTATACTCGATGAAGGAATGGATTTTTAGGACCAAAATGTAGAATAAATTATGGGGGAGAACGAATCACCAGAACACATAAGTACGTGGAGTTAATGTATCTTAGGAGGTAACACCTGCCTGTTTATCAAGTAATAAGCAGGTAATTATCTTATCGGGACATTCTGAAGCTTTCCAAGCCAACAGACTTTTGTAAGAAAGCCTATATACGTTATTTAAGAGCGGTACTCTAGCACCTCTTTCTTAAGTATTAAAACACAGGTAACTTGATTGACTTCAGAATACAAAGTGATATTTTATTTTATCTCTTCTTTTATTCTATACATTAATTTTGGGATACAGTAAGACCCCGCTTAACGCTGTTTCAGTATTACGCGGTACTGGGATTCGATATTGGGATTCCCCTAAATTTCACAATGTATTGATACTTGTTGTATATGTGTGAAAATGAAACAGCCATGCACCAACCAGAAGCGGTGCACTATATAGCGATGATGTATTCTATGTATCTTTTTCAACACTCTTTTGTTAGTCTGTCCAGAATAAAGATTCCAACTGTATTTTCCGAAGTCGCAATGTATTTACATTGTATGTACATACGTGTTAAGTTGCCTCGTTTAACGCTGGAATTTATTGGAACGTATCCCCCACGTTAAGCGGGGTCTTACTGTAATTACATTAATGTAGGAAGTTGCTTAGTTTTTTATTTTTATTTTAATTCATTTAATCCTTTAATACACTACAGTAATAAAAATCAATCGATGCATAGAAAACATTGATGTATTTTGTAATCAATCGATATAGCATCAATGCTTCATTGCGATACATCACTAAGTTTAGTTCTGTTGCCTAATATAATACCAAGATATTTGGCAATATGTAATAATGGTAGTTTAACGCTATGAATGCTCGATGTATAAAACTGAGTGATCTTATATGTATCTGCTTGTGAATAGTACTAATTCTGCCTCGGTAAGTTAACACCCATTCTAAAATTTCTGATAATAACTAAGTTTGCTTAAGTAATAACACGGTGCGACAGTGAAAATACACCCGAGTAACTACATAGTCCACGTTGTTCAGTTAGTTGAGTAGAATTCAAAAATATCTTATTTATATTTCTCGAACCCTCCAAACTTGTTTTATTTGACAAAAACTGTTTTTTGACTTTACGCAAAAATTTCTGTATTACTCAAACATTTCTGACCCGATTTCCAAAATGTTAAATATTAATCTGGCATCACCCCTTGCATTAACCTCTCTGGCAACCTGGTTTTGTTGAACTGCATTTTATACGAGTATTATTCTAAGAAAACTTTTGTAGAACAAACATCCTAATAAAACTTTATCAGCCCAATCACGAATATTCTCAAGGAATTTCTTTCTCACGGAAAACGTTTTTCTCGAGAAAGAAATCCTCTAATTACAAATTCCGCGGGAGTAAAAGTTTGAAAAAGTGGCAATATCGAATTTTTAAGTCAGCTGTGTTTCTTATTGATATTAAATTTTTTAACAATTTGTGAAAATGAAGTAAAATTAAAGTTAAATAAAATTAATACAATTTGAAAAAATACATAAGAGTTTAATATAATACAAGAAAATAACAATGAATAGTGCCATCATGTGTATCCTTGTGGAGGAAATTGGTAGTTTAGAGAAGCAACAACAAAACAGCCAACGTATTTCCAGAAGGCAATTAAGGGATAAATCTAATCTTCTTGAGTTGCCGCTGCCTTTGTAAGTAAATAAATAAAAATGAACGTGTTTGGTTTAAATTTTATCTTGCAACAGGTTTCAAAAGTACTACAGAGTAAATAAACCGGCCTTTCGGTATTTAATAGAAATTTTACCAACTCAACCAACAAAAAATCAATTTGGAGTTTCACCAATTGTAAATCTAAGTGCGAGCTTACGTTTTTTCGCAGAAGGTGGGTACCAGACTGGTGTAGGAAAAGACTTCAATGTGTCTTTAGGCCAGTCGACTTTGAGCAAAGTGCTTACAGATTGGCTTCCATTAATGTAACCAAATGTTGAACTTGAGTTTTATTAGTTGTTTTAGACCTACAGGAACATTTAAATATTTTTTATTTATTTAAATTTAGTTGTACAAAAATATACTAAAATTTTTAATCAAATTCCCTTGTGTTTTATAAGTGAATTTTTTTTGGGGAAAATACAAACTAAAATACATTGAGAATACCTACTTTTTTCCCTTCTTAATATTTCTCCCTTCACACGGTTGATAAAAATGGGATTAAAACAGAGAAAAAGGAAAGTAAAAAATTTCACGAGGAATTTTTATTCATAATAGGAGAGAAGGGAAAAGAGAGAAATTTCATGCGGAATTTTTATTCACGATTGGGCTGTATATTAAATCATCCAAAATAATATTGCGCATAATTTCGGTTAAGGACACAACAAAAATTTAAATATTGTCGAAAAGGGGAGAGATGGACCTTTAAAACGGTATACATATATATATTATTTGACTTAATATGCTATGAGTTTTGATGAGGTAAACTTGGATAATGCGAATTTTTTCATATTTTTCAAGTTTGTCTGTTCATAGTAGTAAACTTTACTTACAAAATATAAAACAAGTGATGACATTCTGAAAGTGCATTATCTTGTGAATAGATTGGCATTTCGTTTGATCAGATCGGACAAAAATTACCATAGTTATTATATAAATAGTATAACAGTCGTGTTATGTTTTTTATATATGTCATCTCATCAAATGAACTTTCAATTTAAAAATCTTCAGAATTTTTGATGGATCTTGATTGGTTATCACAAAATCTGTCAATTTCACGTTTGCACGACTATCAGAAGTCGGCTAATGTTTGTGTTCTTTGCAAATATTATTATTTCCATTTGCGCAAACATTGGCCAACTTCTGGTGGTCGCTTAAACGTGAAATTGACACATTTTGTGACAAACAATCAAGATCCATCAATAATTCTCAAAATTTTTGGAACTAAAAGTTCATTTGATGAGATGACATATATAAAAAATATCACTCGACTGTTAGACTCTTTACATAATAACTACGGTAATTTAATCAATACGGTCCGATTTAATCAAATGATGACGCAATCTCTTCACAAGAGAACAGACTTTAAGAATATCACTTACCCTATATTTTTTTTACTAAAGTTTGCTACTATGAACGGACAATCTTGATAAAATATGAAAAAATTCGAATTTTCCAAGTTTACCTCATCAAATCTCATAGCATATTAAGTCGAATAATAGATATATTTATACCGTTTTAAAGGTCCATCTGTCCCCTTTCTATCAAGATTTAAATTTTCGAAATCGGGTCAGAAATGTTTGAGAAATCCAGAAATTTGTGCGTAAAGTCAAGAAAAACAGTTTTTGTCAAATAAAAAATGTTTGGAGGGCTCGAGAAATATAAAAAAAATATTTTTGAGATCTACTCAACAAAACTCACAACCTACACTATGTCATTAGCCGGGTGTATTTAATTTTTTTTTATTTTGTCGCATAGTGTAATTATGGCTGTATTGTAGCGTACGACATTTGCTGTTCCAAGAATAAAGTGTTTCGGCGTAAGTGACTTGCTATCGGAGCTATCAATGGGTAAATGCGTCAAATAAACGCCAATACGTTTTTTTTTGTCACGGACGAACCTTTTCTACTTACCACCTACAAATGGCTTTGCCGGAGTGTTAAATACATACATATCGCTCCTTTATTGCAACATAGTCATATCTCAAAAAATTAAAAATTTGTAGTTACTTAAGTAGTTACTGCTCTTTTTGACCTTCTGTACATGTTGAAAAAAAAAATTAGTTTTATATCCCAAGCTGAACCGAAGTTATAGCAAAAAGTGTTTGCGGCAATTAGATCATAGGACTTATGTCTTGAAAACTTAAATCGCATTTTGCCAAGTTCAAGTTTTTTTGAGATATGACTATGTTGCAATAAAGGAGCGATATGTATATACTAGAGGTGTGCACAAGACTTCACCCTTCACCGAATGCAATACTGTAGTGTACTCTTTTCTGTTGCTCTTGATTTTACGAGTGCACTGAAATGTGTATTTCTCATTTATTCAATGTATACAACAGCACTCGTTTGTCTGTGAAGTAACGGAACTATGCTTTGTGTTGTAAGAGCATATTTTACTACTGAAGCTACATTTTCAGTATTGCCATATTGAAAAATATGTGTACTCGTACATAAGTGTTTCTATACATTCTTTGCTTTCGCCATAAACTCATAAAAAAAGGTTTTTCCCCGAAATAAAAAGTTTAAAAAAGTTACTGGCAATGCAGGCGTCGACGAAGATGTTCGGTTCCCGAGAGCAAAACATTCGGAGCTTTCTTATTCATTGTTGTTAAAAAACAAAAACAAACAACAACAAATGCATGTTGTGACTCTATGAAGAGTACAATATTTTTTGTTGCACTCTTCACACAACTCTCTTTTATACTGTTGTACAATGGTTTACGAGTGCAGTTTTTTTTTTGTTCTCTATCTTTGCTTCACACTTATTTATATTTGCAGCTACAATCAATATTCGGTCTTGGGAAAAATGCAATACTGTGCAATTTTATATGTCTTGTGCACACCTCTAGTATATACAGACAAACTTCGATATAACGAAACTGAAGGGGATCACAAAATACTTCGTTATAGCTACTTTTTCGTTATAAATATGTATCAGTAAAACCTTGGTATAACGAAATTAGAAGATATACGAATAAAATTCGTTATAACTATAGTCTTTTCGTTATATATATAGGCTTTTGAATCAATATTTCGCTATATAGAGGCTTTGCAATGGCACTTGCAAATGCATTTAGACTTTGTTGTTTTTGAAACGGGACTAAGATTACTCAAAATTTAATTTTTTTTTGCATAGCCGGGACTGATTTAGTTTTTCATTATTAATTCGTTGTATAAAGGCTTTGATACGAATTATTCGCTATATAGAGGTTGTTTAATGATGGATGTTGTATGTTGCGCTGGTTCGTCTTTTGATTTTTATTGTTCTTTTAATTTTGTTTTTGTTAAAATAAAAATGCCTTTGGTTTTGTTTAAATTCAATTTTTGTTTGTTTTATTTGTTTTGTAATTTTATTCTGTTCAGTTTTTTCTTTTTTTTTTGTACAATGTTTTTTGTTCACAATTTTATTTATTTCAATTTATATCTGTCTTTATTTGTTCACACTTTTTGTTTTAATTTCCAATTTGTTTCACTTTTTTTTTTTGTTGGGTCACAAAATTATGTTTGTTTTATTTGACTATCGAAACAAGAGTGATTGTCTATGCAAAAAATATTTTAATGTTAAGTTGTAATGAACAAAGAATAAGAAACAATGTAAAAAGTACAGAGAGCATAAATATATAAAAAAAGAACCGCTAACTAATTTACAGGGTGTTCCTTCTTGATGTGAACGTTGAACATTCCGGCCCCCATGCCTCGGTGAAATCTACCACAGGTTTTGAACGCGTCCTGTTTGTAGGTTGTGGGTCGGTAAGTTGAAAAGCCTCATGAACTAGTGTGTTGTGAAGTTGTTGACAGATATGGCACCATGATGTACATAAACGTATACCGCAAGAAAAATGCCAATGTTTGGGGCGTTGAGATTGTTGGGATGCCATACCTGTAAGTATAAAGTTAGAACAATATTAGTGTATGTAAATGATTAGGGATTATACTAATTTGCAAACAAAACCACAATTTTTGTAATTGGTCTGGTGATGACTCCATTTCTTGTTTTGATGTCGACAACTCTACAGTTCTGGTCAGGTCCAAGATATGTTTTGATGATTCGACCCATTTGCCATTCATTGGGTGGCAAGTTGTTGTTTTTGATGACTACCAGATCGTTGATTTTAACGTTGTCCCTCTGAATCTTCCATTTGTATCTGCGTTGAAGTTCAAGCAAATATTCGGACTTCCATCTTTGGCAAAATGAGTGGTAGATGACCTTCAAGCGTTTCCAGCGGTTGATAAGAGTCAGATTTTCACTGCTTACATCTGGTTCAGCTGGGGTCAATAATGCACTACCAATAAGGAAGTGTCCAGGGGTCAATGGATTAAGATCATTTGGGTCATCGCTAGCAGGACTTAAGGGTCTAGAATTTAGGCACGATTCTATTCGAGTAAGAATTGTAGATAACTCTTCAAACGTGAATTTTAAGTTCGGTATCATTTTTTTGAGGTGTGTTTTTAATGATTTTACACCGGCCTCCCAAAGGCCGCCCATGTGTGGGGCTCCTGGGGGAATAAACTTCCAGTTTAGGTTTTGATGACAAAAATGATGGATCACTTGATTTTGAAGAGTCTTTATGAATTCTAGACGTTCTTTTCTGAGTAGTTCTGCTGCTCCGACGAAATTTTTCCCATTATCTGAATAAATGAGTGCGGGACATCCACGTCTTCCTATGAAGCGGGAAAATGCTGCTAAGAACGATTGGGTCGATAAATCACTTGCTGCTTCAAGATGTACAGCTTTTGTGGCGAAGCATACAAATATACAAATGTACCCTTTTGTAATGAGACACGCTCGGCCTGTGAAATTTTTGATGTCAAAAGGTCCTGTGTAGTCTAATCCAGTTGTAGCAAAGGGTCTTGATAATGTTGTCCGTTTTGGTGGTAATGAAGCCATGATTTGATTTTGCGTCTGTTTTTTGTACAAAACACACGTTTTACAATTGTGAATTACGCCTTTGACCAAGGGTTTCAATCTGAATATCCAATATTCTGTGCGTAAGACTCGAGTCATTAGTTGGTTTTCTCCATGAAGAGTAATTTTATGTGTAAATTCTACTAGGAGTTGTGATAGCTTCGAGTTATGTGGTAGCAAAATTGGGTAACGTTCATTGTATGTTAATGCGGGTGATTGAGCGAGTCGTCCATTGGCTCTAATAATGCCGTGGCGATCCATGAAGGGATTTAAGGTCAAAAGACTGCTAGTTGGGGATATTGTCTGCTTAAGTTTCAAATGTTTGTACTCATCTGGAAAATGATTTTGTTGAGTCCATATGATGAGTCGCTGTTTGACGAAATCTATTTCTTCTCGTGTGATTTCTACTGAAGATACGCGAAGATGCGTTCTGTTGCTTCCAGTATTTCTCCATAATCGTATGACATAAGCAAGCACTCGAAAGGCGCGTGATAGGTCTGAAAATCGATTTAATGGGTCTTCGCGTATTGTGGTTGTAAATGCTTTTACAGTTTTAGCTTCTAAGTTTGTGTCACCTGTTTGTGTTGGTATCGGCCATTGATTTTTAGGCAATTTTAACCAGGAGGGTCCAAACCACCATAGGTTGTGGTTTTCCAGTTCTTGTGGATTACATCCTCGGCTGGCTACATCTGCTGGGTTATCTTTTGAATCGATGTGTTGCCAATTTTGATTTCCAACCTTATCTAGGATTTCAGAAACACGATTTCCAACGAAAGTGTTCCATGAGCAAGGAGGTTTCTTTAACCAGGACAGCACGATTGTTGAATCGGTCCAATAAAATGTCTTGATATTTTGAAGTTGAAGATTTGTTATAATTCCACATGCAAGGTTTGCCAATAATACGGATCCACAAAGTTCTAAGCGGGGCAAAGATATTTGCTTAATGGGAGCTACACGTGTCTTTGAAGCCAGAAGAAATGTGAATACTGAGTTTTCTGATTGTATTCGAACATAAAGGGCCGCTGAATAGGCTTTTTCTGAAGCGTCGCTGAAACCGTGAATCTCCACATTACAATTTGGGCTAAATTGGATCCAACGGGGAATTTTCAATATATTTATTGCGTGGCAGTTTTTTATGAATTTTTGCCACTGTATACAAGTCAAGGGTTTTAATATGTCATCCCACTCGACTTTATCTAACCAAATCTTTTGCATAATTAATTTTGCTTCTACTATTATTGGGGCTATCCATCCACAAGGGTCAAAGAATTTGGCAATTGTCGATAAAACTTCTCTTTTTGTGTAGTTTTCTTTTAATTTGACGTCTGGTGCTGTAAACGTAAATGAGTCTGAAGAAATGTTCCATTTTATTCCAAGAGTTTTTGTTCCAGTGTTTTCTGACAAATTTAACCAATCGAGAGGTAGTAGGGTCTCATTTGGTAGATCTTGTATGACTCGTGGGTCATTTGATGTCCATTTCATCAGCTCAAATCCAGCGGATTTTAAAACTGTTGTAAGTTCTTTTCTAGATGTGATGGCGTCGATTAATGTGTGACCACCTGCTAAAACATCGTCCACGTACATGCTTTGTTGTAGAATTTTTGATGCGAGAGGGTGAGTTGATTTGACATCTTCTGCTAGTTGAAGAAGGGTTCTAATGGCCAGAAACGGGGCGCAGTTGACTCCAAAAGTTACTGTCAGGAGTTCGTAATCCTCAATAGGATCCTTTTCTGTTTGCCGAAATAATATCCTTTGATATTTGGTTTGAGTCGGATCAATGAGTATCTGTCGATACATTTTTGTGATGTCTGCGTTGTACACAAAACGGAAGAATCTCCACTTCAGTATCAGATGCACTAAGTCCTGTTGAAGTATGGGTCCTGGATATAGTATGTCATTCAAACTCTTTCTGTTTGAAGACGGGCTCGAAGCGTTGAAAACTACTCTAAGTTTCGTTGTCAACCGTTCGGGTTTTATTACTGCATGATGCGGCAGGTAATAATTTGGGTTTGTGTTGATTTCCAGGGGAGAAATTTTCCTCATATGTCCTAACTCGAGGTACTCAACAATTACTTGGTCGTATTGTTTTTTGAGTTCGGGTTTCTGGCTAAGCGTGCGTTCCATTCTCAAGAACTGTGCCATCGCTATGTTTCTCGAAGTTCCTATTTCTTCGCTATTTTTGAAGGGTAGGGTAACTATATACCTTCCTTTGTCGTTTCTTCGTGTTGTCGACATGAAGTTGTTTTCGCAAAATGTGTCCTCATCTGACCTCAAAACCCGTTTTGGGGTTTCCTCCACCTCCCAAAAGCGTGTGAGGATTCGGTCAAGGGACGTAGTGTTGAGTAGTGACACTGTTGTACTAGGTTGTGTCTTTGTTGAAATTGGTCCCCCCACAATCCAGCCAAATACTGTTTTTTGTGCCAAAAGGGATCCAATAGACCGCATCGGTGTGTCCATGCAATATATTGAGTGGCCCAAGTCGAGGCCTATAAGCAAGTCGATGGGTCTGCTTTGATTGAATTGAGGATCTGCAAGTTCTAATTTAGCAGTCTCATTGAAATGTTGCAAATCTAATGTCTGTGGTGGTAAATTAGATGGAAGAGTCTTCAGGACTGGTGCCCAGACTTCTAATTTAAACTGTGAGTCCACCTTGGAGCAAAGATTGAATAAACATGCTTTGGTTGAAGTCTCTGAAACTGTTTGACTCAACCCTGTAACATGAACTAAATTTCTCTTGGTGGGTAAATTTAGTTTATTTTTCAACTTTTCCGACATAAAAGTTGATTGTGAACCAGGGTCGATGATTGCTCTTGCCTGGTACTTTTCGCCTCTAGTTTCGATCAATACAATTGCAGTAAATAACAAGGTTTCTTTCTCATTGGGAGACTGATTGCAATGTTTGCTCTCTTGCAGTGTCAAGGATGTGATATTCGGTATGGAAAAGCTTGATGCTGATGTGGACTGTATATTGTTGTTTTGTGTCGCGATGCTCCTGCTAGATTGGGTCGCGTCACAATTCTGAACTAAGTTTTGGGTTTCTGATCCCTTATGTAACAAAGTGTTGTGTCTTTGCTTACATAATCTACAACTGAATTTACTTTTACAGTCCTTAACACTGTGGTCAATAGAGAGGCAATTGTAACATGAATTTGTGACCTTTACAATGTGAATTCTGTCGTTAACATTCTTCTCTAAGAATTTGGGGCAAGACCACAATTGGTGAGACTCTTTACAATGTTGGCATTTGTAATTTGAGTCATGTTTCTGTGCCCTATTTGTATTTAAAAATTTTATATTTTTCGACCCAGTTTCATTTTGGGTCGTGTTTATGTGAAAAGTGTGAACTCGTTTTGGCCTAGATTTTAAATTATCTCTTTTTTGTTGTTCCGATTTTGTATTTGACTGTGTAATGGCCTCTATGGATTCTAGAGTCTTAGAACTGTGCGTCAAAAAAGTGTTGAATTTTTCCCAAGTCGGAACTTTTGTAATTTCCTGAAGTGAATTTTCAAATTCCTTTAAAAGAGTTCGAGGGAGCTTTGTTGAGCAAATGTATACTAGAAATGGATCCCATGTGGCCGTTTCTATACCTAATGCATTTAATGCCTGAATACATCCATTGACTGTTCGCTGAAGTTTTTGAATTGATGAGCCTGAGTCTTCAGCTACGTTCGGAAGGTCAAATAAAATTTTCAATTGTTCATTTACTTGGATCCTATTATTCTCGTATTGGGCTACAAGATTTTTCCAGGCTATGTCGAAACCTTGGTTGGTCAATGGGGCATTTGAAACTATATTCCTAGCATCTCCTCCAGTCTTTTGTATCAGATGAAAAAGTTTCTCAATTTTGCTAAGTCTAGAATTATTTATGTATAATGCTGTAAAAAGATCGCGGAAGGTAGGCCATGTCAAAAAATCCCCATAAAATGTGTCCGTGTCGCAAGGTGGTAGCCGCACAAATGAGATGTCATGATTCTCCTGTGGTTGATTCTCAACAGCAGAAATCCGCTCTTCCTTCCTTGGATTCGATAGGGCTTGAATTTCCGCATTAATTGACCCTAAACACGTTTTGTAAGCAGAAAAAACTTTTTTATAACGGTTACGAAGCTTATCTTTATCGATGGGTTTTTCCTTTGAATCGTCTTTTATGTCCCTACACTCTCCATACGTCCTTTTGACTTGTGACCATATAGAATCAAGTTCGACCCGAAGTACCTCAAGAGAGTGAATGTTGTTTTCGGCCGCACTTTGTGTATATTCTGTTTCAAAATCCAAAAGGTCATTTGTACAATTTACAAATTTATCAAGTGCCATTGTTATGGGTTAAAATTTAAATCGATAAAAATTAAGGATTAATTTGAGTCAAAAAAGTCCCTGCTAGCGATTTCACAACAAGATATGTCAAAAATAATAATTAAATTCAAATTTATTTATTAGTATGGAGTTATTTTGTTTCCCCAGATAATTATAAAAAAAAGTATGGGTGGTAACCCTTTTTTGTTATGTTCCTTTTCTTTTTATTTTTTATTTAACAGCGGCAAGAAAAAATATTTTCTAAAAAGAGCTATTACACTTACTTGTTGTTGTTGTGTCTTCTTTTGAACCGCTACTTTTTATTCTGGGTCTCTTGTTGTTTGTGTCTGGTGTTGTGTTGTTGGATCTTTTTCTCGTTCTTTCCACTTTGCTTGTGGATTCTATTTTTTTTCATAAAAATTCAACTGTTTCTAAACCGTTATTTATTTTGTGCTTTTTTAATATTTTTTAATTTTTAAGCGACTTTTTGTTATTGTTTTTAACACTTTCACTTTATCCGGCTCGAAGGACCAAAAAATGTTTAATGATGGATGTTGTATGTTGCGCTGGTTCGTCTTTTGATTTTTATTGTTCTTTTAATTTTGTTTTTGTTAAAATAAAAATGCCTTTGGTTTTGTTTAAATTCAATTTTTGTTTGTTTTATTTGTTTTGTAATTTTATTCTGTTCAGTTTTTTCTTTTTTTTTTGTACAATGTTTTTTGTTCACAATTTTATTTATTTCAATTTATATCTGTCTTTATTTGTTCACACTTTTTGTTTTAATTTCCAATTTGTTTCACTTTTTTTTTTTGTTGGGTCACAAAATTATGTTTGTTTTATTTGACTATCGAAACAAGAGTGATTGTCTATGCAAAAAATATTTTAATGTTAAGTTGTAATGAACAAAGAATAAGAAACAATGTAAAAAGTACAGAGAGCATAAATATATAAAAAAAGAACCGCTAACTAATTTACAGGGTGTTCCTTCTTGATGTGAACGTTGAACAGAGGTTTTATGGGTCAGTATTTCTACGTTATAGCTATAGTGCATTTTTGTATGAAAAACTTTGCAGTAAAGAGGTTTTTTCAAGGGACTTAGAAAATAATTCGTTATATTGAGTTTTTCGTTATAACAAGGTTCGTTATATCGAAGTTTTACTGTACATAATTGGTCATTGCAATCCTTAAGTCAGGATTACAACGTAGCTCCCATATATAAAATTGCCATTCTATTTCTCGTCTTGTATGCGTATCGTTCATTTGAGTTTCAATCTAGTGCTAGCTTTTGCTAGTGTTTTACTTTAAGCTTAGTGATCATGTGATCTTTTGGCAAAATAATTGATTCACTTGGTATTTATCCAGCAAGATCCCCTGGATGGCCTTTTATCCAGCAAGATCCTTGTCCATTTCCCTAAAAATATATCGACCTTACGGCGTAATCAATTGGGTTTTTGAATCCTAGAGAACATTGTAATTTTTCTACTTTGGAGTATTCTAGAATTTCGGAAATTTGGTAGGAGACACAAACTGTTTGTAAATGCGGCTGGCTGAATACATTTCATCACCGTCTTCGAGTCCAACCAGAATATTATTCTCCCTGGCTTTATATTATGATTGTGATATTAGCTTCCTTTAATCTTACGTCGAGTATTGCAGCCAGAAGTTCTAATCTTGGTATGGAAAGGGTTTTATTAAGGCACACTTAGATTTGCTAGCAACAACCAGTCTCTTATTTCAACATTATCTTCCAATTGCGTACTCTAATAATCAACAGCTGCAAATGCCGTCTCAGTTACGTTCACGAAGATGCGTAATTTAATAATAGTCAAGGGATTTGTAAACGTTAAACCATAGCATCTGGGAAATTTTATACATGTTCTTCGTACCAGTTGAGCCACTTAGGATACAATTTATAGGGAATCGGAGAGCCCAAATCGATCTTATAGATTCATAGTTCCTGAATAAGAATCTTTGATCCGATAACCATATTCGTAAAAAAATCAAATGGGTCAAAAATAGATATAACCAAGCTTAGCACCTCTATATATCTAATATTCTTAAAACTGCTTCCGGAACTATAGACACAATCTACCCTATTAATAGCTGTTTTTATCGGTTATGGGGTGTAGGTTTGAATGTGGGTAAGAAGGATAGGGTATATACATAAATGTAGGAAAGTACACAAAGCTTTTCTATATTAATTTTATATTTAGTGTTTGATTTCTGTTTGTTTCTGGATATGTTAGGCTTATGTTGAATTTGTTCACTGATGTGAACAACCTCCCGGACCGCCAATCTGTGAATAAAAAGACAATTATTGTTATGTGTTTGATTAAGGAGTGAGGAAAGTGTTGGGTAAAAAAAGGATTCAAATACTTTGGCAAATATTTTAGACTAAATGGATCCCAAGTGTTGAGTCCAGTACAATTAGTGAACCCTTTCCAATATGGATCACATTGGGCTGTAAAATATTAGTATCTAAGTCGCCGCCAATCTCGATAGACACGGAGATGTTGGTATAGAACTCAGGGTTAGCCAAAGATAATCGGCAAAATGTGTTTAATTGCTGGATTAATTCTCGCGGAATAGAGCCACTTAGGCAAATCGGACACAACTTTCATGCAAATTTCGAAACAATAAGAAGAACCCATATTCGGTTCCATTTTCACTTTCAAATAAGTCTGACCTTCAACCTTAAGTGAGTTCAAACCTCTTTCTCGAAGAATTTTCGAAGGAATTTTATTAGTGTGTGGGTAGGACTACGACCTTGGTTATGGGCCGAGTCAATGTTCCGGTTGATGTCCGCAATTTGAATACTCTAGGCAGTCCTTCGGAACTTGGGTGAGTTTTGGTTACTCGTCCGATTAGCCATTCATTTGTGGGTAGGTTATCCTGTTTAATGACGACAATGTCATCGACTTACACGGGACGTTTCGGGTTTCTCCATTTGTATACTTTATGGAGCTCCTTCCAATATACATCCTTCCAACTTCTCGGAGATCGGTAATCAAAAGATCAACAAAGGATGTTTTAAACATTATGTTGGATATGTTGATGAATGTTATGGATGTTGATGTGTGTTGTGAACGTTGATATGTATTGGTGATGTTATTGTTATTATGTTTGTTAAGGTTATTGGAAGGCAGGGTTAGGGTTATGTTTAATTTGTTAACACAATAGCACTAAAAAATTCAAGTAAATTGGAAACAAATCAATGCAGTTCGTGCGTGTTTATGAATTACGCTCTTCGTCACAGTAATAGCATCAGTAATCGTTTCGGAACTATTTACAAAGTCGTCAACGCAATGGATCTGTGCTTCTCAAACATCTTGGCATTCAAATTCTTGACATATTGGCCAGAACACGCCAAACGAACAGACCCCCATTACATACTTGTCTTTATCATATACATTCGATGGCCAGAAAAATCGCTGGTCTTCCTCCTAAATAATGACACGATCGAACATCTCTCGATTGTCCTTACAAACGACCACGTGCTGAAATTTAAATATTATTGAAAATAGTGATAGTGCCTGGTAGGGTCCTTAAGTAATCTTCTACGGATGACAATTTTCTCGAACATAATCATGTATACCATTCTTCCAGTTACTTATCTTTTTCCATTTTACAATCCCCACTTTGTAAAGGTTTATACGCTAATAAGTAAGTTTCCATAAATTTCTTTTCTTTTAACGTAGTGTTCTTCAATATTTCTTTAGCCCTTGAATTGTCTTCGCAAAAAACTGGATTCATTGGTTTCATTTCAAAACCTTCTATTGAAATATAATCATATATTTGTCGCTTAATATTATTCACGGTTTCAATTAGGATAACACTGGGTTCGAAATTTTTCTCATTTGTCGCAGATTCCTAGACTTTACGTATGAAACCAGTTTTATGTGCAGCACACCAATTAGCTCCGTTGGTGTGGCATCAAAATAGCCATCAATGACGAACTCTTTCAATACAGGAAACTTCTCCCTAAAGGTTTTCAATTCCAGACTTTGTGCTTTTCATAGCCTGTCGTTTTGACGTTCTTCAACTGGAAACAGTAATTGTTCCCATTACAAATTTCCATTTCTATTTTCATCGACATTTCGTTTGACTTCCTGTCTTCTATTCATCCGAGCTATAAATTACTCTACGATCCTTTTAGACCTATTTGAATTGCAATTTCTTCTTCTAATAGTGTCACTTTCGTTTCATCTCATCCATAATCTTTCAAACGTACTGGGAAATAATTGAATAAAGTTCTTCTAGTAAAACACTCTCGCACTATTGTTGTTCTCATTCTGTTCTGAGACACAGAACAGAAGTAAAACATAAACAGCTAGGATTGCATTTGAAGGAATTATTAGCAGAGTAAACGGTTGTCCTTTACTTTACTTTACTTTCCATCTTTGATTAGTTGGGATGTTTCTAAATTTTGCATAATGCTAACGTTCAGCAACCGCCCACTAAACTGAACTAAACTTTTCCCATTCGTCACATTTAGTAAAGAGTAATTTGTTAATAAAATTTTCACTTCACAAGTCGGATTAGAGAGGTGTGGTGTTCCGTCACCATTCAACAAAAATATGGTGAGATTCGAAACCATAGTGGTAAAATTACAACGTCAGAAATTTCCGAGATGAAGGTCCTTACGTTAGCAATCTGGCTACGTATCATATTTTATGACGATCCACAATCTCCGGTGTTCTAAGGTAAGTTTCTACTTTCGCCTTACTGTTTCGCTTTAAGGCCTTTTGCAAGCGAAATAAATTTTAAAATTTCGAATATAGCGATGATGCAGTGGGAATTGTAGTCAAAGGCACGCTAGATAACGGCGAAGTGGTGTTTGTTACTGTGGGTAATGAAAATGTGATTAACAACGACTGGTTTCCAGTTATACTAAATGGTAGATGAGATTCAGAGGCGGTAGTATTCAGCGATGTAGTTGTCGTTTTTATCAACATGTGAAATGATAGTTTAAACCAGTATTTACCATAGCACAATTGTGTAGAGAGGATTCACACATATTGCTTATGCTCTTTTATTTAGTTGTCGATCAGACTGCGACAAGCATACATGTCGGCGGATGCTGTAATGTTTTTTTTTTAATATTTTTAGAGATGCCAAATACAATGTTATGTTAAAATCCTTTTTTTAAAATTTAGGGCCTAATTTCCTAAATCACTGCGCCTCACTTCACCCTG
>OV656869.1:6855849-6863349 GCA_927399465.1 Sarcophaga caerulescens
GATAGATAGATAGATAGATAGATAGATAGATAGATAGATAGATAGATAGCTAGATCGATAGATAGATAGATCGATAGATAGATAGATAGATAGATAGATAGATAGATCGATAGATAGATAGATAGATAGATAGATCGATAGATAGATAGATAGATAGATAGATAGATAGATAGATAGATCGATAGATCGATAGATAGATAGATAGATCGATAGATAGATAGATAGATAGATAGATAGATAGATAGATAGATAGATAGATAGATAGAGAGCTAGATCGATAGATAGATAGATAGATAGATAGATAGATAGATCGATAGATAGATAGATAGATCGATAGATAGATAGATAGATAGATAGATAGATCGATAGATATATAGATAGATAGATCGATAGATAGATAGATAGATAGATAGATAGATCGATAGATAGATAGATAGATCGATAGATATATAGATAGATAGATCGATAGATAGATAGATAAATAGATAGATCGATAGATAGATAGATCGATAGATAAATAGATAGATCGATAGCTCGATAGATAGATAGATAGATATATAGATAGATCGATAGATAGATAGATAGATCGATAGATAGATAGATAGATAGATAGATAGATAGATAGATAGATCGATAGATAGATAGATAGATAGATCGATAGATAGATAGATAGATCGATAGATAGATAGATAGATAGATAGATAGATAGATAGATAGATAGATAGATAGATAGATAGATAGATAGATAGATAGATAGATCGATAGATTGATAGATAGATCGATAGATCGATAGATCGATAGATAGATAGATCGATAGATACATATATAGATAGATCGATAGATAGATAGATAGATCGATAGATAGATAGATAGATCGATAGATAGATAGATAGATAGATAGATAGATAGATAGATAGATAGATAGATAGAACGATAGATAGATAGATAGATAGATAGATAGATAGATAGATAGATAGATAGATAGATAGATAGATAGATCGATAGATAGATAGATAGATAGATAGATAGATAGATAGATAGATATATAGATAGATAGATAGATTGATCGATAGATAGATAGATAGATAGATAGATAGATAGATAGATCGATAGATAGATAGATAGATAGATAGATAGATAGATAGATAGATAGATAGATAGATAGATAGATAGATAGATATATAGATAGATAGATAGATAGATAGATAGATCGATAGATAGATAGATCGATAGATAGATAGATAGATCGAGAGATATATAGATAGATAGATCGATAGATAGATCGATAGATAGATAGATGGATAGATCGATAGGTATATAGATAGATAGATAGATAGATAAATAGATAGATCGATAGATAGATAGATCGATAGATAGATAGATGGATAGATCGATAGATATGTAGATAGATAGATAGATAGATAAATAGATAGATCGATAGATAGATAGATCGATAGATGGATAGATCGATAGATAGATAGATAGATAGATAGATCGATAGATAGATAGATAGATAGATAGATAGATAGATAGATAGATAGATAGATAGATAGATAGATAGATAGATAGATAGATATATAGATAGATAGATAGATAGATAGATAGATAGATCGATAGATAGATAGATCGATAGATAGATAGATAGATAGATAGATAGATAGATAGATAGATAGATAGATAGATAGATAGATAGATAGATCGATAGATAGATAGATAGATGGATAGATCGATAGATATGTAGATAGATAGATAGATAGATAAATAGATAGATCGATAGATAGATAGATCGATAGATGGATAGATCGATAGATAGAACGATAGATAGATAGATAGATAGATAGATAGATAGATAGATAGATCGATAGATAGATAGATAGATAGATAGATAGATAGATAGATAGATAGATAGATAGATAGATAGATAGATAGATAGATATATAGATAGATCGATAGATAGATAGATAGATAGATAGATAGATAGATAGATAGATAGATAGATAGATAGATAGATAGATAGATAGATAGATAGATAGATAGATATATAGATAGATAGATAGATAGATAGATAGATAGATAGATAGATAGATAGATATATAGATAGATAGATAGATAGATAGATAGATAGATAGATAGATAGATAGATAGATAGATAGATAGATAGATAGATAGATAGATAGATCGATAGATAGATAGATAGATGGATAGATCGATAGATATGTAGATAGATAGATAGATAGATAAATAGATAGATCGATAGATAGATAGATCGATAGATGGATAGATCGATAGATAGAACGATAGATAGATAGATAGATAGATAGATAGATAGATAGATAGATAGATAGATAGATAGATAGATAGATAGATCGATAGATAGATAGATAGATAGATAGATAGATAGATAGATAGATAGATAGATAGATATATAGATAGATAGATAGATTGATCGATAGATAGATAGATAGATAGATAGATAGATAGATAGATCGATAGATAGATAGATAGATAGATAGATAGATAGATAGATAGATATATAGATAGATAGATAGATAGATAGATAGATAGATCGATAGATAGATAGATCGATAGATAGATAGATAGATCGAGAGATATATAGATAGATAGATCGATAGATAGATCGATAGATAGATAGATGGATAGATCGATAGGTATATAGATAGATAGATAGATAGATAAATAGATAGATCGATAGATAGATAGATCGATAGATAGATAGATGGATAGATCGATAGATATGTAGATAGATAGATAGATAGATAAATAGATAGATCGATAGATAGATAGATCGATAGATGGATAGATCGATAGATATATAGATAGATAGATAAATAGATAGATCGATAAATCGATAGATAGATAGATCGATAGATCGATAGATAGATAGATAGATAGATAGATAGATAGATAGATAGATAGATAGATCGATAGATAGATAGATAGATAGATCGATAGATAGATAGATGGATAGATCGATAGATATATAGATAGATAGATAGATAGATAAATAGATAGATCGATAGATAGATAGATCGATAGATAGATAGATAGATAGATCGATAGATATATAGACAGATAGATCGATAGATACATATATAGATAGATCGATAGATAGATAGATAGATCGATAGATAGATAGATAGATCGATAGATAGATAGAGAGATAGATAGATAGATAGATCGATAGATACATATATAGATAGATCGATAGATAGATAGATAGATCGATAGATAGATAGATAGATCGATAGATAGATAGATAGATAGATAGATAGATAGATAGATAGATAGATAAATAGATAGATCGATAGATAGATAGATAGATAGATCGATAGATATATAGATGGATAGATAGATAGATAGATAGATCGATAGATACATATATAGATAGATCGATAGATAGATAGATAGATCGATAGATAGATAGATAGATAGATCGATAGATACATATATAGATAGATCGATAGATAGATAGATCGATAGATAGATAGATAGATAGATCGATAGATAGATAGATAGATAGATAGATAGATAGATAAATAGATAGATCGATAGATAGATAGATAGATAGATCGATAGATAGATAGATGGATAGATCGATAGATAGGTAGATAGATAGATAGATAGATAAATAGATAGATCGATAGATAGATAGATCGATAGATGGATAGATCGATAGATAGATAGATAGATAGATCGATAGATATATAGATAGATAGATAGATAGATAGATCGATAGATAGATAGATAGATAGATCGATAGATCGATAGATCGATAGATAGATAGATAGATAGATAGATCGATAGATAGATAGATAGATAGATAGATCGATAGATAGATAGATCGATAGATAGATAGATAGATCGATAGATAGATAGATAGATAGATAGATAGATAGATAGATAGATAGATAGATCGATAGATAGATAGATAGATAGATAGATAGATAGATAGATAGATAGATAGATAGATCGATAGATAGATAGATCGATAGATAGATAGATCGATAGATAGATAGATAGATAGATAGATCGATAGATCGATAGATAGATAGATAGATAGATAGATAGATAGATCGATAGATCGATAGATAGATAGATAGATAGATCGATAGATCGATAGATCGATAGATCGATAGATCGATAGATCGATAGATCGATAGATAGATAGATAGATAGATCGATAGATCGATAAATCGATAGATAGATAGATAGATCGATAGATCGATAGATAGATAGATAGATAGATAGAACGATAGATAGATCGATAGATAGATCGATAGATAGATAGATAGATAGATAGATAGATAGATAGATAGATAGATAGATCGATAGATAGATAGATAGATAGATAGATCGATAGATAGATAGATAGATAGATAGATAGATAGATAGATAGATAGATAGATAGATAGATCGATAGATAGATAGATAGATAGATAGATAGATAGATCGATAGATAGATAGATGGATAGATAGATGATAGATAGAAAGATAGATGGATAGATAGATAGATAAATAGATAGATAGATCGATAGATAGATGATAGATAGATAGATAGATAGATAGATAGATAGATAGATCGATAGATCGATAGATAGATAGATAGATCGATAGATCGATAGATAGATAGATAGATCGATAGATAGATAGATAGATCGATAGATAGATAGATAGATAGATAGATCGATAGATAGATAGATAGATAGATAGATCGATAGATAGATAGATAGATCGATAGATATATATATAGATAGATCGATAGATAGATCGATAGATAGATCGATAGATAGATAGATAGATCGATAGATCGATAGATAGATAGATAGATAGATAGAACGATAGATAGATCGATAGATCGATAAATCGATAGATAGATAGATAGATCGATAGATCGATAGATAGATAGATAGATAGAACGATAGATAGATCGATAGATAGATCGATAGATAGATAGATAGATAGATCGATAGATAGATAGATAGATAGATAGATAGATAGATAGATAGATAGATAGATAGATAGATCGATAGATAGATAGATAGATAGATAGATCGATAGGTAGATAGATCGATAGATCGATAGATAGATAGATAGATAGATCGATAGATAGATGATAGATAGATAGATAGATAGATAGATAGATCGATAGATCGATAGATAGATAGATAGATCGATAGATAGATAGATAGATCGATAGATAGATAGATAGATAGATAGATCGATAGATAGATGATAGATAGATAGATAGATAGATAGATAGATAGATAGATCGATAGATCGATAGATCGATAGATCGATAGATCGATAGATCGATAGATCGATAGATAGATAGATAGATAGATAGATAGATAGATAGATCGATAGATCGATAAATCGATAGATAGATAGATAGATCGATAGATCGATAGATCGATAGATAGATAGATAGATAGAACGATAGATAGATCGATAGATAGATCGATAGATAGATAGATAGATAGATCGATAGATCGATAGATAGATAGATAGATAGATCGATAGATAGATAGATAGATCGATAGATAGATAGATAGATAGATCGATAGATAGATGATAGATAGATAGATAGATAGATAGATAGATAGATCGATAGATCGATAGATCGATAGATCGATAGATCGATAGATAGATAGATAGATAGATAGATAGATAGATCGATAAATCGATAGATAGATAGATCGATAGATCGATAGATCGATAGATCGATAGATAGATAGATAGATAGATAGAACGATAGATAGATCGATAGATAGATCGATAGATAGATAGATAGATAGATCGATAGATAGATAGATAGATAGATAGATAGATAGATCGATAGATAGATAGATAGATAGATAGATCGATAGATAGATAGATCGATAGATCGATAGATCGATAGATAGATAGATAGATAGATCGATAGATAGATGATAGATAGATAGATAGATAGATAGATAGATAGATCGATAGATCGATAGATCGATAGATAGATAGATAGATCGATAGATAGATAGATAGATAGATAGATCGATAGATAGATAGATAGATAGATAGATAGATAGATAGATCGATAGATAGATAGATAGATAGATAGATAGATAGATAGATAGATCGATAGATAGATAGATAGATCGATAGATATATATATAGATAGATCGATAGATAGATCGATAGATAGATCGATAGATAGATAGATAGATCGATAGATAGATAGATAGATCGATAGATAGATAGATAGATAGATAGATCGATAGATAGATAGATAAATCGATAGATAGATAGATAGATAGATAGATAGATAGATAGATAGATAGGTAGATAGATAGATCGATAGATAGATAGATAGATAGATAGATAGATAGATCGATAGATAGATAGATAGATAGATAGATAGATAGATAGATAGATAGATAGATAGATAGATAGATATATAGATAGATAGATCGATAGATAGATAGATAGATAGATAGATAGATAGATAGATAGATAGATCGATAGATAGATAGATAGATAGATAGATCGATAGATAGATAGATCGATAGATAGATAGATAAATAGATAGATCGATAGATAGATAGATCGATAGATAGATAGATAGATCGATAGATAGATAGATAGATAGATAGATAGATAGATAGGTAGATAGATATATCGATAGATAGATAGATAGATAGATAGATAGATAGATAGATAGATAGATAGATCGATAGATAGATAGATAGATAGATGGATAGATAGATAGATAGATAGATAGATAGATAGATAGATAGATAGATAGATAGATAGATAGATAGATCGATAGATAGATAGATAGATCGATAGATAGATAGATAGATAGATCGATAGATATATAGATAGATAGATAGATAGATAGATCGATAGATAGATAGATAGATAGATCGATAGATCGATAGATCGATAGATCGATAGATAGATAGATAGATAGATAGATCGATAGATAGATAGATAGATAGATAGATCGATAGATAGATAGATCGATAGATAGATAGATAGATCGATAGATAGATAGATAGATAGATAGATAGATAGATAGATAGATAGATAGATCGATAGATAGATAGATAGATAGATAGATAGATAGATAGATAGATAGATCGATAGATAGATAGATCGATAGATAGATAGATCGATAGATAGATAGATAGATAGATAGATCGATAGATCGATAGATAGATAGATAGATAGATAGATAGATAGATAGATAGATAGATCGATAGATCGATAGATAGATAGATAGATAGATCGATAGATCGATAGATCGATAGATCGATAGATCGATAGATCGATAGATAGATAGATAGATAGATCGATAGATCGATAAATCGATAGATAGATAGATAGATCGATAGATCGATAGATAGATAGATAGATAGATAGAACGATAGATAGATCGATAGATAGATCGATAGATAGATAGATAGATAGATCGATAGATAGATAGATAGATAGATAGATAGA
>OV656869.1:6893349-6908349 GCA_927399465.1 Sarcophaga caerulescens
ATAGATAGATAGATCGATCGATAGATAGATAGATAGATAGATAGATCGATAGATAGATAGATCTATAGATAGAAAGATAGATAGATCGATAGATAGATAGATAGATAGATAGATAGATAGATTGATAGATAAATATTCGAGATTCTTGTTATCGATATAATAATTATAAAAAACTGCTTTTAGGCTATGTAACAAGTAGCATTGATGTAAAGATTTTTTGTGACGAAGATGAAGTTGTGAGGATTGCTTTTCTATGTCAACGCGTTAAATATCTAATGAAGATTAAAGGTGACAAAAGCCAATGAGGATAAGAATACTTCTGGCGAAAACATATTTAATTCCCACTTTACTTTATGGATGTGAACTTTTTTCTAATTGTGATTCTTCTAGTAAGAGAAAGTTAAACGTTGCCTACAACAACATTATTCGTTATGTATACGGCTTAAACAGACGCACCAGAATTTCAATGTTCGCAGCTCAATTGTACGGAATTTCTTTTGATTGTCTGCTTAAATTAAAAGTTTTGGTACTTATGCACAAGATAATTTATACCCGCCAGCCGGAGCATCTTTACAATAGACTCTCTTTCGCAAATAGCTGCAGAGGTAGAAGAATAAGATCGTTTGGGTACAAGAGCCTCATCTCTAGTTGGCATTTTTACATATTTGCAACAACTCTCTGGAACTCGATCCCCTACAGCTGTCAAGTATTAAGTAACGCACGACAATTTAAAGCACAACTTATGAAACTGTTTTCACCGTAATAATTTTCTGAAAGTCTACTAAATGTTTGTATTTATCATGCATGTATGTAAATTTTGATGTCCAAAATTATTATACTACGTAAAATTTAATTTATATTGTTATTTAATTGTATGTAAACATTGTTTCTCTAACATGTTAATTAGTTTCATACTGCAATATAAGACATATGGTCTTGTGTATGGAGCTTTCAAATAAATAAATAAATAAATAAATAATTGAAGCCTTTTCTAAATCTGTGGATATTCAGTAGAGCGATGCCCTTTGTTCAAAAGATTGATACTCTATTATTCTTAAGCTATAGATACGATCGGTGCAAACCATTTTAGGACCGAAGGACGCTTCTTTTTTCTTAAGTACTGTATTATGACTTTAGACATTCGACCACTTAAATTAAAGTACTATTACTAAAGTACCAACATTTTTAAAGGAAATTCCGAAGCCCGGTGCCCTCTATTGGTGTTTTTTTTGCGTTTTTTGTCCGGGACTAATAAAATACACAATATTTTATTTGAAAATGTAAATATTTCCTGTTTTAATACTGAATTTATTGAAAAAAATTTTAAATTTAATTTTGTCGAAAAAGACTTGTTTTGTTAGAAAACAAATTTAATGAAAACTTTTTCGCATCTCCAAAGACTTGAAAAAAAAAAGGGAAAACTTGGCAACGTTGATTGTAATTGTCATAATTGTCAGCAGCTTTGTCTAACAATTGAATTGAATTAAAACAATATAAATTCGGTTAATACTTTCGCATACATAACTCTGATATTATTTTATATTTTACACTAACAAAATAGTAAATATTCCATAATGCAATGCAATATTTACAATTTAAATAACGAAATTATTTGATTTGATTATTCGCAGTTTATTAGTCGTTAGTCGTTAAAAATTAAAAAAATTCGAAAAATTCGAAAATTTCGATTATATTATCATATTTATAAAAAAAAGAAATTTCTTTATTTACATAAAAGGTAGTATTTCGTTTGGTAAAAAAGAGATTGATTACTTTATCAAATTTATAAATAAATTACGAATATGAATTAATAGTTTGCAAGAATGCCTCATCATCTGTTTAGGCTTTAACTTTTTTGTTGGGAACGAAATTTGATGTCTTAATGACACATTTATGTTGGGCATGGATACCCTTTACAGGCAAACAGCGGCAGTCAGTTACAATTTCGGTTTTGAATAGTGTATCAGCTAGAGAGGTCGTAATTTGGTTCAGAGCTTTCTTTTGTTCCGGTGCTTTCAACTGTTCAAAGTTTTGTGTGGCAAATACCCAACCGCCGTTGTTTAGAACGAAATCAATTCCCATATCATTGTGAAATTGTAGTTTGGCACGTTTCTTAGCATCTTTGCCATCAAGAGTCGCGACTAATCGAGAATTGAAACCTGTTTTTAGAACAAACAATTTTAAATACCCGAATTAAAATAGTTGACAAATGGAAAAACAGAATTATAAGTATTCATACCGACAAGTTTTTCGTTTGGAACACCCTCTAAAGACAAATCCTTTACAGGAGCTAGGACATGTAATAGAGCGGCATCGAATTGAGTCACTGCCCCAATTAAGTGAGCCCGTACGAATTTCAACTTTAAATAGAAATATATTATAGTTATTATCTGCATGTGAAGGGATTGTGCTTACAATGTCTTTTGTACATACCATATTATCGTATTCTAAAGAATTGCTACGTACAGCAATAATGCTCTTAGCAGCACCAGCACGGAATGGATAGTTCAAAGCCAAACGGAATGCCAGTTCATCGGATTGGGGTACAATACTCTTGATAACACTTTCAAATATATCGAATATATCAAGGATCTTCTTTTCTGTTATCATTTGCGAAATGCTTGATTCAAGTACTGGTTTTGGTCCATTAAGCTTGATCTCTGCAAGATTGCCTTGGTAATTAAGTTTGCCATTGTCGCTGGTCAATATTGCTGGGTAGCGTTGATTAGCGCTATAAGCAATTACGCCAATTTGAACGTCAGTAAATCCACGGCTTTTAAGAGTTTCACGCACCTCCAATACGGCAGGAGCAACTAAATTAGTCATGAGTGCTGGTGTTATTTCAACATCAACAACAAAAACGAGATCAGCTTTATTGGTTGGCACTTTAAGAGTAAATTCGTCTCCGATATCGCGTTGGCCAGCCTGTCCTGGGCATTTAAGACAACGTTTAGGTAGAAATACAAAAATGTCCTCCAATTTTAATGCTGAAGCATATGCCAAAGCAAAAGTGCACGCTGTAGCTTCTTTGTCCTTTTCTGGGGCAGCCAATACAGATTGATCACATGCATTACGATATGGCTTTGAGTTGATGAACAGATAACCGACAGCTAAACTGGATTCATAACCAAAAAGTTCATTACAAATTTCAGAACGTTGAATATTAACGTCATCGGATTGTATTTGAGCAGTAGCCGGATTACATTTGCCCAAACTGTAGCCATTAACGAATGTAACAGGATCGCTGGCAATACTGCCGTCGATTTGCACAAAGTCATCGTAGGGCTCAGCATTACCATTGCCTAATAAACCACGCGTCTTGCTTGTATAGAAGCCGTCAACATCAATATGACAAAGCTTCAGATCAGTGGTACAAGTTATGTGTACACCATATTCGGAAACCATGTAAACAGTATAATATAGACGCCAGGCATGCATTCCATTTTCATGTTGAGGATATTCAACAGCATTACCATTCAATTTTAGAACGCCAGCATCGTTGATTTCCATAAACTGACCATCACGATCTGTAAGGTATATAGATTTCATTTTACCATTATTTATTTGAGCAACTACTGTAAAGTTGTTATCGACGGAATCTTGTGCCAGAATATATTTACAGCTACCGGAGAATTGAATGTGCTGTTCATCGAAAGTAATTACGCTGCGGCCATCAACTATGTGACCCTTTAAATCGAACTCCTCGGAGTACAACCATGAATTCCAGTTTTCCTTTGAAATCCAATTTTCCCAATCTTCATTAATCAGGAAGTTGATTACACTAAAGCGGAAAGTGAGAAGTGTTGGTAATTTACTTAACAAATCGGTTGGCAATGGAGCGACGGTAAACAAGTCATTTAATGAAAAACTAGTAATGCCAGCACTAGTAGGAGCTGTCATTTCCAGGCTCGTCCATATAGAACGTAACGCTTTTATAAATAATTTTACAAGCTCTTCCATTGCCTTTTCATCTTCAACTGGTTGATGCTTCAGTCTGGCCACTATATATTCATGAAGTTTCTGCAAGAATTCACTGGTTTCAGCGGTCAGTGGCAAGATGTGCAACTGATCAAATGCATTATTAATGAACTCTATAGATTTTTCGGCTAATTGTAAACGCTCTAATTTTTCTTTAATTTCAGTTTGAATGACATCGAATGACGGCAATTTACTCCAATATTCAATCCATTCATTAACTATTTCTTCAAGAGCCACAGATAAGGCTTTGTATAATTCTTGAATGCCTTCGTTAAATGGTTTTAAGCCTTCTACAATGGTTTTGCCATAGTTCTTCAAAAGCGGTTCATACTGTTTAAACGTTTCAAGCATGGATTGGAAAGTTTTCGTGTACAAGTTAATCATTTCTAAACGTAGTTCATGTAGAATTTTATTCATACTGGCACTCAGCTCTTCCCAAGCAGGTATGACAGTTTCTTTGAAAACAATTTGAAGTTTTTCATAAAGTGAGGCGAATGATTTATGCAATTTTTCGTACGTTTTGCTCCACAATTTCGTAAGTTCATCAGCTAATTTCGAATATTTACTAAACATGTTTTGTCTGTAGAATACACGAAAATTAAATGAAAATATGCAATTCAAAACATATTCGTAGATTAACGGACTGCAATGTATACTTACAAAGTTTCCGAGATTTGTTTCATAGCTGGATCCACTTCCAATTCCTTGACGATTTCATTAAGGTTACTACTATAACTCGATGAAAATTGACTAAAGTCGGGAACACTGTCTTTAAACAATTGCAATTGATGTTCAGAAATTTTCTTAAGTTTTTCAGCACGTTTTTTCATCACCTCAGTTACTCTACATTCTTCTTTTAATTCGTTATCCAGTTTATGCTAAAATTAGAATAACAATCATTAGTAATATATTGGTAAAAAAAAAAAAAAAAAAAAAAAAAAAAAAAAAACTGACTTCATGTCATCATGCGAGTACTCGTCGACTTACCATAAATTCTTTAATATTTTCATCGTTTGTGTTGTAAGTAGTGCGTAAGAAATTGGCGGCATCCAATCCTATGCGACCTGAAATCAGTTCTTTGCTAGCGCTTTCTACTTGGAATTTAACTTCTTTGCCCAATTTCAATTCAGCCTGTGCATCCAGAAGTCCTTCGCGCGCTAAATGAATCTTAGCCAGTGTAGGTTGTAATTCAGCACTGATCTCAATTGGTTTTTTACCTACAGCATGTAGTTTTGCATTAAACTTGGATAATTTCTTTTGCTTATTAAAGTCGGCGACAAATTTCACTAATTCTTCGTTAAAAGAGTGAATGAGTACCTCGGCGTGTTCTTTATTACCAAACACGTAAGCTGAAGTTTTTAAATCGGATCTGCCTAGAGTAACGTCAAAACCAGAGCTGAATTCATATTGTGCAGTATTTAAACCGGCATGGCCATTGAGTGTGTATTCAAAGTCAAGTCCTGAAGAGCGTACAACTTGGGAGGAAGTTACATTGAAGCCATTATTTGATTTAACATTTTGAATATTGCTTGTAATGGTGACTTGTTGTTCGGGTAATTTAAAGACATCAAGCACTAATTCAGAATTTATTGATTTTCGCTCCCTATTGGCATCTAATTTAGCGGATATAGTAAGGGGACGTATTGTAGGATGTTCCAACTTAAAGACACCATTTGCGTTAAGGGCAATGCGTTCTGTTCCTGTTATATCAGCTTGGGCTATAAATCTTGTAACGTCTTGTGGTTTGTTGGTTTTATCAATATAAAATGCTAACGAATTTTCATAATGACCAAATATTTGACCATTTTGAGGATATTTTTGATTAGCCTCTAATAAAATTTCACGTGATGGTAATTTAAGCTGGACTTTAGCATTGCTAGGTTGAATATTTGCCAATAAATTATATTTTAGGTTATTATTGGAATTAATGCTTGAGTCTAACATATATTGGAACTTGAAGCCTTCCCGCACATTCTTAGACTGCAATTTGAATTCATATGGGAAACCGATCTCTCGCAAATCGAGCAAAACTAATAAGGAGTGTATAGACGATTCTTCCTGCGTTACATCGTTTGAGGCCAATATTTGTATATTTGTGCATTGTTTCTTTTCTTCACAAACGGAAAGTTTAATATTGAAATCTTTATTGGTGATTTTAAAAGTGGAAACTGCATTCTTGGGACCAAAGTTACCATTAAAATTGTATGAGAAACCAGTTTCCTTATCGGTAGCCATTTCGAAAACTTGCCTAGTTAAACGGAAGTTGGTGGTTTGTGGAGTACCTTTGAATCTAATTTGTCCTTGACCTTCGAGTACAGATTTATTGTTTTCTTTTTTTAAAGCAGCTGTAGCCGAACCGGCAAGCACTTCACCTTGCCCGTTCTTTAAGAGTAGCGTTAGTGACTTGCCTTGGGTTCTAACGTCCAAATCGTAGTGATCCAGTTTAAGTTTCTCGGAATTCCATTGAGCAATGACATAAAAATCATCAATAGCATTATATGAAGCTTCGCCATTAAGCTTAAAGTCCAAGTCGATAACGTTTAATATTTCAATAGTTACTTTTGCTTTACGGCGGCCTAAAACTTCAAATATAGCAACAACATTAATAGGTGCTCCATTCGGCAAAGAAATTGAAATTTGTGCACCCTTCTTGTGGCTACCACGATAAGCTGTCGAATCTAAGGCATAGGAATGTTCATTATGATTGCACTTGACATTGAAATTGTAGGTTTCCGGATCTAATAATTTTCCATTAACTTCAACATCAATATTTCTGGCCCCTTCAAAGCTACTGGAAACAATCAAACGATTGACAATTGATTCTTTGCCTTTATATTGTAAATTATTCGAAGACTTGATGAATTTGTCAGCATATTTGAAATTAAATTCATATTTTGCAGAGCCGCTTGCGCTGTCATCTTTAAAATCACCCTGGTGATCGCGTAAGTAGGATCCGTCGATTTGTAAAGGTGCTTCTAAGTTATTAGTCTCCAAGTTCAAATTGAAAGCACCATTTTGCTCTGAATTCTTAATGTTGGTACTCAATTTAATAAATTGTCCGTTGCCAGATCTTTCTTCCACAAATAGTTCGATAATATGTTTGCCATTCTCTGTTTCAGGCTTTAAAAATTGTCCATTGGAATTCAATGCGATATTTTTAAAGGATGTTTGAGGCATGTCAGCATTCACATGTACTTCATACTTTAATGGTGAACTTCTTTCTCCAATTTCAAAGTTTCCATTCATATTGCCTTTTACAATATCTCCGTATTTACCAGTCACATGGAAGATACCGTGTCGTGCGGAATATTCGTCAACGTTCAGGTTGACTTCTATTGGCGAATTAACTAATGGTCCCTTAACACTTAAACCAAAATCAATCATTTTATTTTGGTTTTTCGGTAATTTCTTTATATGCCAATCAAGATCTAAGGTTTGACCTTCGATGTTAGTGTATGTCAAGCGAGATGTACCCGATAATTCGTTGACTTTTACATTGAATTTCTCCACTTTACCGGATAGAACTAACGATCGCTTACTATCTGAATTAGGCAATTGGTCTACTAACTGCACATCCATATTTCCTTGGGCAATTCCAGTTTTGGGATTCGTATTGATTTTACGTTTTATTGAGCCAGAAATTGTGCGTCCCTCTGGGCAAGTAGCCGTAAATGATCCTTGTAATTCGCCATTTAATCGCCAATCACCCTTAATTAATCCATTAGCATCAAATGAGACTTTCTTCTGAGCTACATCGATTACATTTTTCGTATTTAGTTTAAGTTTATCGACAATATTTTCTGACTTGACAGATAATTTCTGTTCTCCATCTAAAACAACTGTTGCTTCGACATCGTATTTGGGATGTTGGACGTGGAATTTAGAATTGATTTCAGTTTTATGTTTGGGTTCTGTTTTTAGAGTTTCAACAACAGCAGTAAGTTCACCCTTTCCATTCTTGGCCACCTTGAAGTCACCTTTAGCGGTCAAAATATTTTTAACATTGAGGACTGCCTTTCCAGACGTTATTTTATCTTGTGGATGCTGAGTATCAACTAAAAACCTTAAAACTTCATTATTGTCCTTTGAAACCTTAAATTCTGAGTTAGTTTTTTCTGGTGCACCAATTATTTTCAGAATCCATTGCGTTGGCTTATCTCTTCCGCTAACTTGAGCAGTGCCTTGCAAGTCGATATAAATATCTTGAGCGGTATACCGTTGGCCCAATTCTCCTTTCAATGTAAAAGCCGATCCCCAGCTGGTGGTTAGAACGTTATCCAAAACAAAATGATTTCCAACAACGTCACACTTGGATACAAAGTCAACAAAATGTTGATTTAATTTGCAATTAACCGAAACTTGGTAATCATTTTGGGCATTCTGGTTGGCGGCATATTTAACAGAAACGGCTGCATTTTTTTTACCCCTAGTTGCATCAACATTAACTTCAAATTTATTTTGACCTTCAGTAAGGCCTTGAATTTTCAAAGAGCCCACATTACTTTGTTTATGCTTAACATTCAATAAAGAAGTGAATTTGCTGGAAGCAATGGGATTAGTTCCCTCCTGGGTAGTATATTGTACTTCAGTACCAGCGCCTGCCTCCCACTTGGCAAACTTGCCTAAAAGATCCACTTTAATTAATTGATCAGCTAGATGAACTTTCGTTGAGCCACCATAAACGTTTTCAGGTGATTTTTCGTCATTTATAAAGAATCCAACTGAATATTCTTCACCAGTAAGCTTAATATTACTCTTGGTCAAGTATGAGTTTTCATTTGAAGATATACGCAATTCGCTTGCAATTGAGGACTTCCCGAGATCAGCCCAACCGTTTACTGCAACGCGATCATTTTCCTTATTGAAAACTTGAAGGTTTTCGAACTGCAATCTAAGATTTTCTCCAGAATCTTGAACCAAAATACGACCGTCTACGCGGTATCCATAGATTTCATTGCTAATACCACCATTTGCATCGGTGACTTCAACAATTGGTATCAATTCAGTAACTTCCACATTAGTAGCTTTCACACCAATTTTACTCTTCTTTATTGTTTTGTCCTGTTCATACTGGGCATATAAAACAAGTTCATTGTTGTCTTTGTTCAAACCGGCTTCAACGGCAAAGTGGTAGTGAGCATTGTCCAAGGAAGCGCGACCGTAAGCACGTGGTTTTAAATCTGAAAATTCAAAGGTTAATGAAGTATCATGTGAATCTTTAGAACCAGGTGTACTATATTGTAATTTCCACTCATGGACACGTCGTGTTGCGACTTTGTGAGAACCTTTCAAATTGAAGTTACGTTCTGTTATAACATACACAGCGAAATCGAATGGTTGTGATAAGCCGTCTTCTTGTTTAAGATCACTAAAGCTACCAACAATACACGGTGAGAAACCCAAACTATCAAATTGATTGTAACAGCTTTCAATAGATGGACCATTGTTACTGGGTTTGGAACCTTTCAACGCTACAGATTTAATTGGTTTATCTTGTTCAGCAACATAGAAATCATTTTGCATTTTTAGATCGACCAATTCTATCTTTTCTCTCGGCAATTCAATGTTCATATCGAAACCTGAGCCCTCATGTGTAATGGCCATTTCAACCGAACTGCCAGTAGCTGAATGCATACTAAAAACGCTACGCAAGCCAGACGATAAAACGTAAGCATTGAATCCCACTTTAAGATTGACATTTGCATCGATACTGGGTACAAACTTCAATTTGTACTTTGTATTGTACCAATTGGATTGCAATAAACTATTAACGTCCACACTAACACCAAATTCCATTTTGTTGGCCAAAAATCCATGCGAAGTTAATTCCAAAGGTATACCCACACCGGTCGGGTACAGCATTTCAGTGTCCATAAAGAAATTATGGGAAGTAAATTCCTTATTATAGTTGGTTAGCTTCTTTTTCACAATTTCGAAACCTTCAGTAAATTCTTTAGTAATTTCTTCCAAGTTGCTGGGTATATAATCTCCCAAACTCAAGAATAACATTTCCGAACCAAACAATTTCAACGAAATATCCAAATTCAGATCGTTCGTATTTTTACCGCCATAGGTTTTATATTTCTTAGCTATTTTAGAAGTATCGTCTGCGATTGAACGTCGTGTGCGGCCTCCATTTGTATCCTCTTGTTCACCTAAGATTTCACTCAAGTCCTTATTCACCAAGCCCTTTGGCCCTAAGAAGTATTCTAAAACATTCTCTAAGTTTTCCTGACGAACGCTAACGTCTAAAACGTTCATATTAACACCAAATTCTTCAGCCTTGACGTTTAGGCGCGCCGAACGTGGCAAAAAGCCAGTTTGGGAATAAATCAATTTGTAATCAGCACTAGCACTTAATCCTAAAGCCTCCATTTTGTAGGAAACTTCATTATTATAGCTATATCGCCTGAAGTCTTTAGGAAATACTTTAGTGACACGTACATTGCCTAAATAACGACGTTGTAACTCCTTCGATTCATCTGTGGAATCACGTATAGCTCTTAGACTAGAAGCAATAAATCCGCCTACTTGGTTCACCGTTTCGCTATTCACAATTTCGGCTATTTGGTTAGCCAGCTCTCCCGATGGACACTCAATCAATGCCAAATAAGCTTCGATACGTAGTTCTGAATCTTCGTTATGATCACGTAACAATTCAAGAGCTTTATTTTGCAAGGTGGCATCACAACCAGCTGCTGAAAACGCTTGTAGAGCACTAACGCGCATACGATTTGAGCGACCTGTTGCTACACATTCGTTTAACGAGGGGACAACACTGTTTGCCAAATGTTTAGCATTTTCAATTCCTTTCAGTACATAGAGGATACGCTCTTCATCCTTTTTTGTATTAGCCTTACAGTGTTTTAATGATTCAGAAAATTTCTTTGAAATATTTTCAACCTCTCCATTATTACATCCGTTACGTTCACAGTATTTGGAAACTAGACTTCCAACGGCAAGATAAACTTCTTTAACGCTGTTTGGATTTATCAAACTCTATAAGAGAATAAAATAAGAGGAAAATATTTATTCATTTAAAACCATTTAAAATTATATAAAAATACTTACTGATGCTTGATTCAATGTGTCCTTGTCAACAGTTTGAACAAGATTCAGTGAGAACATGGCAAGAGTTTTCTCTTTTTCATTCATTTTGTTGAATTGCTTGAGAATTGCTCGAGCAGACTCGGAAGTTGCGGTGCGGAATAGTGCATCCAGATACACTTTGCGAGCCAATACCTTATTTGGGAGTGGAAAAGATGACAACTCTAATAGGGTATCAGTATCAGAATTGCGCATGAGACGAATTAATTCCATAAAGCTTTTTGCACTATCCTTCTGAACATATCCATCGAGTTGTTGCACCAACTCAGTTAAAGCACTCTTGAGCGCAGCAATATTTTTGGAAGTGTAAGTTTCTGGTTGCTGGAACATTATAGATGCTGATCGAGCACCAGTGGCAGGAGCAGGACTTGGAGTGCCAGATAAGTTTCTTAATTTTAAGTTGGTTACAACTTTAGCACTGATGCCAACGTCAGACTTCGATACGGCAGCATATTTATATTCTTCAACTAATTGAACATTGCTTACAACACCTTTATCGATTTTCGATTCTTTAGTGTAATCAGCTTTAAGTACTGAAGTGTCCTCCAAACCGGATTTTGTCTGTACGGCATTTGTTAAGATGCCACTATTTATAATTTTGCGATATCCGCAAGCATTCAAGTTGCGGACTTTATTTACAATTTCGACATTTCCGATTTTGGTGACACTGGAGTGCGTCGGACATTGACCAAAGATGTCGACCTCCTGTACGGAATCGGGTTTGGATTGCAACATTGATATAATAGCACGTTTAATATTTAAAGCATATGCATTATCTGACTGGTCAACACACAATTCCGGCTCGACTTTTCCACCCACCATCGTGAAATGCACAGGTTTTTGAATGTTTTGCATTATCTTCTTTTCGATGTTCTCCTTGGTGGCTGTAACTCTCACGGCCGACAATTGTAGCGTGTAACCACAGTTGCCCTCGGCAAACAACTTGGCATTACCAGCAATCTTAAGGCTAGTATCGTCCGAATTTCCAGAACCACCATTAACACCAACAGTCATAATACTGTCGAAGTTATATTCATAAACATTTCCAGGCGTGTACAATAAATATCCATTATCAGCTAAGGACACCAAAGAAATATAAATTATTGAAGAGCACAGAAACAAATATATGTACATATGTATGTACATTCACAATTCCTACTTACATTCAGGACAACCTCGTTTGCAACTTGAAGCTAAAAAGATAAAAATTTAAATAAAATTCCATTATTGATAATGATGATATTACATAGTTTTAGAAAGGCAAAGGAAACATATCCAATTTTAATTTTAATTTTTTTTTTTTTTATTTTTTTACATGATTACTAAACTAAAAATGTTAATCATGGGTAGGGTTGGCAATCCCGCTCTATATTTTCAATCCCAGGATTTCGGGATTTCATTTACCTAGTCCCGGGATCCCGGGATTTATCGCGGGATTTTAAAAAATTTGTTCTTGAAAGATATTAACATATTATTTCAATAAAATTAATAACATGACACATCCAAAAATAGGTTTTTATAAGAAAGAATTTATTAAATTATAAGAAAATTAATTTTATTTTTAATTTTACACATTTTTAAATTAATTATAAAGAGTTATGTAATTGTTTTTATAGATATATACTCTTTTGTTGATCAAGTGCGATATGTTATTATTTTTTATTATTTTTAAAATACGTTTTGAGGAAGCACAGAGCATCCAAAGTTTCATCGCTCAAACGACTTCTTATTTTAGTTGCGAAAAATCCAGCTGCAGAAAAAGCACGTTCAGACTCTACACTGGCTGGCTTAATAGTCATTAAAAAATTGTATGCTCTTTGCAAAAAGTCACCACGTGTTCCTCCATTTTCAAACAAGAGCATTTCTCTCTGAATTTTTACAGACAACGTCTCACATCGAATTGCTATCGTCGGTAAATGTGCTTTTTTTATAGCTTCATTGAGCTCGTCTGAAATATTTAAAGGTTCTTCAAGAGAACAAGAAGGAGATTCAGATGGAAGCTCAGAAGAATCTGAAATAATTTCGAAAGGTGCCTTATCTGAATCAGAAGGTGTAACTTCTGACTCAGAAGCTATTAGAAGTGATGTAGCTGGCCTTGAAGCATTTAGTCTTTCGAGTAACTCAACTATTAATTTGCGACATTTTATGGAAGAAGGAACTCTGTTACGAACTCTGTTTCGGATTCGGACTGAACATTTGTTCTACCATTGTGCAGATACTGAAGTACCCCACTGATATCTGTTCTTCTTTGTTGCATGCGAAGGATGAGGGCTGAATGTAGTCTTTGACTTATAACGTTGTTAGCATCTTTAAGTTTTTTTAACATAAAAGTTATGGCAACATCGGCTGTGAACAGATTAGCATCCCGACGGCAAAGGGCGTCAACAGTTGCTTTAACTGGGACAAGAGCACTAATGATTGCGGATACCATATTAATCTCATCTTTGGATAAAGCAAAATATTCACCTTCAGGTGGACCTATGTCTATTAATCCTTTGGTATACAATTTCTTAATAAATAAAGACGTTTTAGTGAGAGTTCTAATATACGATTTTTTTCATTGCGGCTTAAAAAGTCAAATCCCGGGATTAAGTGCTCAATCCCGGGAATTTGGAATTGTTAAAAACTGTTAATCATGGGCGACTTTCAAATTGCATTTCTATTAGGGAATTTGCAATAATAAATTCGGTTTTATTTACAATATTTTTTGGTCTTTCCCTTGAACTCGACGATAGTTTATAATTTTGAATAAAGCATACATATTACATCTGTTGAATACATTCTATATAGATTACAACCTTCCACATTTTTTTTTTTTTTTTTTTTTATATACACTCTTCATTTATAAATGTGTAGGGTACAAAAATTCGGTGGAAGTGTTTAAATTCTACATTTCTCACATTATCACTAACGTTTAAGGTACTACATAGTAGGTATTAAGTTCTTTCATTTGTTCCTTTTTTTTTTTTTTTTTTTTACTACTTACATGCATTGGTACCGTGGACTATCAAAACGAACAATAGGATTACTCCTTTAAAGAAGAGATTAAAATGTTGCGCCTTCATGGCGACAATTTTAAGCTTTCTTCGAACACTACAATAATAAGAAGAATCTACTTTCTGTATCTCTTTTTTCAGTATTTCAAATATGATATTATTTCGAAATTAAACATTTATTTCGCTCAATTCACTAAAATCACTTTTTTTTTTTTTTTTTTGTTTTTTTTTTTTTTTTTTGTTTTCGATAATACACTTCTTTAATATAACGAACAATAACTTTCTTTGAAATTGTTCAGAAGGACGACAAAAATTCCCGCCCGCATTCGAGGAGTGCAACGATAAATCTAAGTCATACAACGAATTATGTCGAAACCTTATATAGACTTATCAACTGAATGTTGTTTATGATCATGCAGAGCAGTAAACTGTAAGCGCAGATTTATGAGATTTCGTTTTCATCTATGTACATATGTACTCTGACTCTGAGAGAAGCGATGACAATATTGCTGATAATACATTTCTTTACTTTCTCTTACATTTCTTTCTCTCTGCCCAAAAATCTCTAAAATTGTAGCATTATCACTCACGATTAAATACGGACACACACACATTCATTATATGTATGTCGGAGGAGATACTGTGGAACAAAACTAAGTCATTTTGAAATAAATTTGAAAGTGTGTCTTATATTATAATGGTAAGGTTTTTTATTTTATTTTATTTGCCTATGGAAATATTCCTTGCAGGCAATTAATTAGGTAATATTACAAAATATTAATTCTAAAAAACTATGAATTTAAATATTTAATTACATTATTTTTTATAACATTATTCGATAAAGAAAAATCAATTAGCATATACAATTTATTAAATTCGTTACACATTCTCCTTATTGGATCAGCACCAGTGTAGTTGG